>BGNK01002491.1:477-100424 GCA_003297005.1 Symbiodinium sp. clade A Y106
AGGTTGGAGGCTAGGGAAGTACATAGCGTATGTGTAGGGAAGTTTTGGGTTTACCCGAAGTCACATGATCACCTGTAAAATCTAAGCCCAGGCATAAAGTATAACCTATATATATATATATATTACAACCCACAATCTATATCTATAGACTATATCTCCTTAATTAAGAGTGTCCCTGCACGGTGGTGGAATTTGCTCTTTGATTGGGTTTCAGATGTGGTCTTCTGCTATCAAGGCTTGCTGGTGATTGGGGGATATAATATTATGATGCCATCACCGCTGCTGCTGCTACTGCCACTGCTGCTGCTGCCTCTGTAGTATTCCTGCTACTACGACCTCTGCAGCTGCTGCTGCTACTACTACTACTACTGCTACCCTACTACCACCACCACCACCGCCGCCACCACCACTACCACCACACCACCACCACCACCACGACGACGACGACTACTACTACTACTACTCCTGCTGCTGCTACTACTCTACTACTACTATACTACTACTACCACTACCACTACCACTACTACTACTACTCCTCCTCCTCCTGCTGCTGCTGCTGCTACTACTCTACTACTACTACTACTACTACTACTACAAAATACTAGTACTACTACTCTACGACTACTACTACTGCTGCTGCTGCTGCTACTACTACTACTACTACTATACTTCTACTACTTCTACCTCTACTTCTACTACTACTACTATACTACTACTACTACTACTACTACTACTACTACTACTACTACTGCTACTACTAGTACTGCTCCTCCTGCTGCTACTGATCCTTCTGCCACCACCATCACCACTACTACTGCCACCACTAGACTACCAGGTCTACTACTGCCGCCACCATCAGCACCACGACCACCACGAATTACAAGCAATTGGGTTTAAGGGAAGTAGGAGGTTTCAATGTCATGTATAGGTTNTACTGCCACCACTAGACTACCAGGTCTACTACTGCCGCCACCATCAGCACCACGACCACCACGAATTACAAGCAATTGGGTTTAAGGGAAGTAGGAGGTTTCAATGTCATGTATAGGTTTGGGTTTATATAAGTAGGGGATGGGGGATGTGATAGGAGATTGTGGGTTTAGGGATAGTGCTATGGTATGGGTTTAAGCCATGTGCCCTTTCATTCTCTTTCGAGGTTTACAATACAACAGGGCTCTAGGGTTACATTGTGGCCTTGGCTAAACTGCAGCATAAGGCTACTTCAGGCACCGTTTTCTGGGTCATGGGTTTTGTTTGGCCCACCACTGCACCAGTACCTGGCTAGAACTCCTTGCATGGTGCACAGCAAGGCCCAGCGACAGAACATCTAGGAGCAGGCATGCTCTAGGTGTTGCAGCTCAGAGCGAAGGCACTCATCACCACAAGCCTCGGAACATATAGACACACTGGCTTGCAAGAGTAGACAATTGCAGATGGTCAAACCATATATGAAAGGCCAGGTGCTTTCTGAAGAACCTCGTCTTTGAAGCTCTCCATGACACCAGCCCAGCTGTCAGGTATCCTCAGNGGCTTGCAAGAGTAGACAATTGCAGATGGTCAAACCATATATGAAAGGCCAGGTGCTTTCTGAAGAACCTCGTCTTTGAAGCTCTCCATGACACCAGCCCAGCTGTCAGGTATCCTCAGATCAAAGGGAGCACAGCACAACTGGCCAAGGAAGCCTACTATATGTGACCATTTGGCATGCCAGCTATAGGTCACATACAATCAAGCCACATGCAGTTCTTCGACCCGTAGAGATACAGGAACGTCTCATGTACACGAGCATCCAACCATAGATCCCCTGTAGGTAAGGAGTCAAAGATCTCCTTGTCACTCTTGCCCANGGCTTGCAAGAGTAGACAATTGCAGATGGTCAAACCATATATGAAAGGCCAGGTGCTTTCTGAAGAACCTCGTCTTTGAAGCTCTCCATGACACCAGCCCAGCTGTCAGGTATCCTCAGCTCAAAGGGAGCACAGCACAACTGGCCAAAGAAGCCTACTATATGTGACCACTTGGCATGCCAGCTATAGATCAAGCCACATGCAGTTCTTCGACCCGTAGAGATACAGGAACGTCTCATGTACACGAGCATCCAACCATAGATCCCCTGTAGGTAAGGAGTCAAAGATCTCCTTGTCACTCTTGCCCANATCAAGCCACATGCAGTTCTTCGACCCGTAGAGATACAGGAACGTCTCATGTACACGAGCATCCAACCATAGATCCCCTGTAGGTAAGGAGTCAAAGATCTCCTTGTCACTCTTGCCCAGGTCTACGGCCCTACGTGTGCGGACATCGGCGCGGTCCATAGCAGGCATCTTGCGCCACTCTTGGAAAGCCTTGAGCAGGTTCTCACCAAAGGCCCGTGTGTAGATCCTCAGATGTTCTAGACCCAGAGTCTAGAAACCCACATAGCTGGAGCATCATACATCTATACAAACCCCTAGGAAATAGCCAAGTTTCCCAGACTCTTTCAACGGTTGTGGCTTCCCCACAAAACGTTTGATATTGTTTTTGTCGATGTACCTGCCTCGGATCAGGTAGGTTATTAATATATATTAGGGCAAGGCTAGCACGGGGATAGGGATCACATACTATAGCTTTCATGATATAATTTAGATGATATTTATGGCCTAGGGCTTTGGGGTGTTGGGCTCTGGTGGGTTGTGTGTCTGTATAAAATATATTTATGTACTTGTAGGGATTTGGGATAAGATTTAGGGTTTCAGGTTTAGGGTTCAGGTCTAGTATTTAGGGTAAGCTAGGTTTCGGGTTAGGATTGAGCTAGGGTGGTTAAGGCTGGTTCAGGTCGAGCTTACAGGGTTCAAAATGAGAGCCTAGGCTCGGACTAGCTTGGCGGCCTGCACAGCCTCTTTCTGGGCTTTCTTCATAGTCCCAAGATCCAGAAGTGAAATCGTAGGCATCGAAGAACACATCCACGTGCGCTTGGGGCACTTGGCACCATGTTGACCCATCCAGAAAGATTGCTTGTAAACCTAGGTTATTTGATGCCATGTTATTCAATCATGCAATCACAAACCAGCCCAAGCTCTAAAGCCCTGCANCTTGGGGCACTTGGCACCATGTTGACCCATCCAGAAAGATTGCTTGTAAACCTAGGTTATTTGATGCCATGTTATTCAATCATGCAATCACAAACCAGCCCAAGCTCTAAAGCCCTGCATGCAGGTAGGTTTCTTTGGCAATACGATTGCATAGCCATTGCCATCGGGGGTGCTCTGTTAACAGAGACCCTTCTGGCTGTTCCAAGCACCATGCTTGGACAGGATAAGAAGAATCAACAGCACACACCTTAGTCTCCCATGTGGACGACCCAGACAGAGACAGCTATGCAGTTTTAATGTCATATATGTAGGAACCAGGAGAAATGCAGCCAATGCTCCGTGAAACTGTGCAATTGTTGTCATCGATCCATTTCAGCCCTTGGCGGCCTAAANCTTGGGGCACTTGGCACCATGTTGACCCATCCAGAAAGATTGCTTGTAAACCTAGGTTATTTGATGCCATGTTATTCAATCATGCAATCACAAACCAGCCCAAGCTCTAAAGCCCTGCACGCAGGTAGGTTTCTTTGGCAATACGATTGCATAGCCATTGCCATCGGGGGTGCTCTGTTAACAGAGACCCTTCTGGCTGTTCCAATACCCAAGCACCATGCTTGGACAGGATAAGAAGAATCAACAGCGCACACCTTAGTCTCCCATGTGGACGACCCAAACAGAGACAGCTATGCAGTTTTAATGTCATATATGTAGGAACCAGGAGAAATGCAGCCAATGCTCCGTGAAACTGTGCAATTGTTGTCATCGATCCATTTCAGCCCTTGGCGGCCTAAANACAGAGACAGCTATGCAGTTTTAATGTCATATATGTAGGAACCAGGAGAAATGCAGCCAATGCTCCGTGAAACTGTGCAATTGTTGTCATCGATCCATTTCAGCCCTTGGCGGCCTAAAGGATTTATCAAGGATCGAAGGCTGCTTCCCCGGGACAGTGTTACCCATGAGCCACAGTCTGGGGCGATGAGGTTCATGGCATCTGGTACTTCACAAAGTACAACATACAAAGCAAGCCTCAGGTACCAGGCACATCAAGCCTACTTGTAGGAGTGCAACAGGTACTTGTATGCAGGACAAGAACCCAAAGCCAGCACTAGACACAAAGTCCATGGACTTGTCGTAGATGTGGTCATACGAAGCGACGGTATAGCCATTGTCCTTCCTCAAGTGTATGATGGAATTCGCAAACCTGGAGCCCCTAACTTGACTGCTTGTGCAAAGCATGATGTCAGCCTAGTGTCCAGACAGCTGAGACATGGCCCACCCCAGAGAACACTTCGAACATCGAGTACCGTTCATCCCAAGCCAGGTTGCTCATCCATCTGAGACAGAGCACCTCATAAAAGAACCACAATCGGCCCAAAGTTAAAATGAGGTAATGATATATATTAACCCGTAGCTATGCTAGATTAATATTAAAATTTGTACCATCCCAAGATTCTGACCGTCCCGATGAAAACCTCAGATGCATCACTGCAGATGTACAGCTGCAGCAGCACTCACTTGAAGGGGTAAAGTTTGCACATGACGTAGTTAACAGCTGAGTGGCCTTTGGGGCATTGAGTTGAGCAAGGTTCACAACCATGGAATACGTGTTCTCCATTGCAACAGCTCACACACTGGCTAGCTGGTCCCGAGTCAGCCAAAGGCAGCTGGAACAAAACCCCACTGCAAGCACAACCGATAGCTTCAAACTGTCAATCTGCTGAAGGCAAGCACAGCTCGGCTCTGGGGGAGGGCGCACCAGCGAACGAGGCTCGGACCGCCCAGCCTTCACTCATCGAGCCAAGTCCTTCCATGCTGTTGGTGACATATATTCTCTAGCCCTAGCTGAAGTCGACTTGCTTGCACTGTGCCAGAAAGACATCACATGCATGGCAGGCAGTTTCAGCACAGCTGGCCCTTTGAATCCCGCGTGGATTTGATCTGATGCTCATGATCCGGAGGGATCTTTGTTCACCTACACACAACCCCGGCTGTTGGCAGGAATTCTAGTGAATCCCCGCTCCCCACCCAGCGTGATTTGAGGGCCTTGCCTCACACACTGATAACCCCAAAATGATTGATCACTGGTATGCACATCCGGCACAGCTCAGCTGGAACTGTGGATCAGAAACCAGGACACATCGATCGCGAGCTCGAGCTAGTCAGTCTCGGCATAAGCCTCAGATTCCACGTGTAGATCTAGATNGGTATGCACATCCGGCACAGCTCAGCTGGAACTGTGGATCAGAAACCAGGACACATCGATCGCGAGCTCGAGCTAGTCAGTCTCGGCATAAGCCTCAGATTCCACGTGTAGATCTAGATAGAATTAAATTAATGTATAAGATCGAAATGTAGATGTTCGAGCTTGGGGTTGTACTTTTAAACACACATACACACACACACACTCACTGCTGCATGTATAAATTAAATTAATAGTTTAGGAGCCTTCTTTCCTGCCTCCTTTGCTTGATCATCTGTCTTTCCAGACTGCTTGGCTTCCTTAACAGCACGATGGTATGCTACCGACTTCCGGGATCGCTCCGCCTTCTTGTCTGCTGCAGCATCAGCAGCACCGTTCTTGCCAGCCGGTTTTGCTGCGGCTTTGGTCTTGGGTTTCGCAGTCACTTTCGGTGCTGGGTCGCTCCTTTTGCGCTTGTTGCTGGGGACCTCATGCTCCTCTTCCTCCTTGGCCAGCTTTCCCTTCTTGCCTGCCTTGCCCTTTGCTTTTGGGGTCGCCTTTGCCTTTGCCTTGGTGGCCGCCTTGGCGGTTGCCTTTGCCTTGGCCTTTGGGGCACTCGCTGCCTTCTTCGGCGCCGCTTTGGCCTTAGGGGCCTTGCGAGCACCCTTTCCTGCTGGCGGGCCCTCATCATCATCTTCATCTTCCTCGATGTCAGTGGCACTGGGGGGCTCAGCCTGTTCCTCCTGTTCCTCGTGATCATTCTCCTCCATCTCTTCATCCTCTTCCTCATCACAAGCCTTTACCTTACGGCCTCGTCCCTGGCCCCGGCCACGACCGCCACGGCCGCCACGACTGCCAGGACCTCCACGACCGCCGCGACCCCTGGACGCCTGTATTCCCAAAGCGACCCGCTGCTCTGCAGGTGTTGTGGGCTTGTGATCCATCTCGACTGGGCAGGGTGGCAAACGATCATAAAAGACAGTAGCCTTGCTAGGGCTTGCAGCCTTTGTACGGTCCTCGCAAACCTTTGCAACTTCTAGCTTCCCATCCTTATCAACATCGAGCACCACATCATGTTCTGGTAGCTCCTCCTCCCCGTCTTCATCACAATCAGACTCCGGCTCAATTCTCAATGAAACACTAGAGGGTGCAACCTTCTCCTCCAGAGCATCACTTGCCAAAGGCACCTCGAGCCTTCTACATGTCCCCGGCAAATCTGCAGCTACCTCATCATCGTCTGTTGCCAAAGCTGCTCCCACACCCAGCTCATCAAAGCACAGCTCCTGGGGAAGCGTGTCCACCAAGTCAGGACCTCCGATGCTGCCAGAACACTCGCTTAAAACTACATACGATATGTTGCCTGCATTGCATGCAATGTACATGTGACAGACGGCTAGCACTGCAACCAAGAAACAAACCACACTCTGATGGGCCATGGGCTTCACCAAACGCATCATCGGGGCTTCTCCAGCTTCAAGGGGCTCTGCTTTAGACTCCAGGATTGCTGTGGCTTCTCCAGCTTCAAGGGGCTCTGCTTTAGACTCCAGGATTGCTGGGGCTTCTCCAGCTTCAAGGGGCTCTGCTTTGGACTCCAGGATTGCTGGTGGGGCTTCTCCAGCTTCAAGAGGCTCTGCTTTAGACTCCAGGATTGCTGCTGGGGCTTCTCCAGTTTCAAGGGGCGGCTCTGCTTTAGACTCCAGGATTGCTGGCGGGGCCCGTTCAGCTTCAAGAGGGTTTGCTCGGGCGGTGGTGGCATCCATGGGTCTGGCCTTTGGGATTTTCTTTGGGGCTTCATGCGTGTCGGCTTCCATTCTGCGCTTGCGATTGAGCAGCTCCTGTTCCTCCGCATCCACAGCAGACCGCCGTAAGGCCTGCTGCAGTTGATCCTCCTCCTCTTGCAGTGCCTTCTCAAAAGCCTGTAGCTCCTGCAGCTGCAGCAGCTCCTCCAACAAGGCTTGCTGTTTCTGCAACGATGCCAACTCCTCCAGCATCATTGCTTGGCTTGGGGTCACCTCTGACTCAGCTTCGGTGGGGGATCCTGTTGGCCCCACATCATGGGACCCAGCTTTCGAGGCCCTACCACTTGACTTCGAGGCTGTTTCGAGGTGCTCATCCAAGGGCTGCAGGTCCGGCAGGGGGAAACATGGCTTTGCTTTCAAAACATTGATGTCTTTTGAATCACTGCCACATAGCACACACAAATGGCCATAGGAAGCATCCTTTACCAGATAGTGCTGCCTGCGCTGCTTTGCCTGGCTTCTTGGGCTCAGCGGTTCCATGCCTTGGATCAATACACGGTTCGGGCTTTAGGGTCTAGGCCTTAGGGGAAGATTAGCTTAATACACACACACATGCAGGGTGAGGCTGCAGGGTTAATCATGCAATAATGCTCATGATGGAATGCATGTTCACACTGTTCTGCACTAGCCTTTGCAATGGATCGGTACATGTATGTGATCTAGCAGTTGCCGCCTGGGTGCGAGGAGGTGGCGTGACGACCAGTGGCGATGATGAGGATGCTGCAGAGCCTGTGCTTGCAGCAAGGGTAACATTCGGGTATTGTACCTATAGGCTATAATTCAATCAAGGGACCTGGCTTGTTGACAGCCAGCATTGCAACATCTCTTGTAGTCATTCTTGACTCTGCCTCAGTTATCATGCACCCTATAGATTGCTTATCCATGCACAAAGACATCAAAGTGCACTCACTTGGGGCAATTTCAACCAAGCTTCCAGTGACACGGGCTTCAGAGGGTTCAGGGCTGCACCGGTTGTCGGCCTTTCCTGATAGCTAGCTATATACACATTGTCACAAGGGCACATGCACCGCAGGGTCTGGCTTTTTTCTAGACAAGAGGCCTCCATAGGGTCCAAGGGCTTGATGTCCACACGTGGTGT
Organism: Symbiodinium sp. clade A Y106; assembly: GCA_003297005.1. Lineage (NCBI taxonomy): Eukaryota > Dinophyceae > Suessiales > Symbiodiniaceae > Symbiodinium > Symbiodinium sp. clade A. The sequence goes on from BGNK01002491.1 coordinate 8,629, forward strand.
TGCAACCTTAAGATTATACTTAAGTAGTGCAGAATACATATTTAAGGTTCCTGTTAAGTTGAAAAATAATGCATGGGGCACTTCAGCTAAGGGACAGTGGCCAGTCCTGGAGGTCCATCCAAACTTAACTCCAACACCTCATCATCATCACCTTCCACTTGCGACTCACCAGCTTCTCCTTCTCCCTCATCACTCTCATCATCTCCTGAGTCTGCAGCAGCTGAACCACCTCGGCTCATGCATATATATACTTCATGGCAGTTTAAACTCGATGCACATCATAGCTGGGATTTGAGCAAAGGAGCGGGAGGACGGGATGGGTATCCCCGAGCATTTAAACAGTCGACGGACCCCTTCTTGGCGTGGTTCATGGGGACGTTTTGCCAGCTGGGAGAAGCAGGTGATCAGTCGTCGGGCCATCCAGGCCTGAACCTGGATCTCATGGCCTAGGGTGGGCAGGCAAAGTGCATATCACACACATAGTCTAGCTTGCATGCACTGCATGGTATATGTAGCATAGTTGCTGGTTGGCATCCGAAGGCTCATAGGTCGAAAACCCATGTAGAATCTTCGGAAGAATTCAGCGATGATGTTCACTGATGGTCGCAAGCCTCGATCCCCCAGTATGATCAGCAGCTAGGCTCCATAAGGTTACAAAATGAAACAACTCTTAAGACGAGAATCCCAGATTGTTGATCATCGGCGCCAGCAAATCCACGTTTTCACCGAGATGCTCACGTTTGATTTTTTGGCAGTCGGGGGGCAAATGCACCAACATGCCTTTCAACAAACGAGTCATAACGGCTGGACTATTCTTCCAGGCTTGCAGGATCACACAAGGCTCCAGGGAAGCTTCAGCAGCTGCAGGCCCCGCAGCTGAGTCAGCCATGGTTGTCGAAGAAAGCTATACGAGCTTGCTAGATCGAACTCCAACCGGCAAGAGATCCGAAATGTACATCCCAAAGTTCCGTGTGTATTGCTTTAGCACCTAGCCCTATACGTGTATTCGAAATGCAAGGTTCCACCAGTGACACCTTGAGCAGCCCACACACCAATCAGACAAGTTTCACAAACAATCTTAAGGCCACAACAAGCGGATGCAGGGCTAGCTTGCAGTCCTGAAGGGAGAGCTCAAACTCCACACCACAGCCCCACATGCCAAGTACCTGCGCTGGGCCGAGGATCTCCAGCACTACATTGACTTCTACATCTACAAGCCAGCCAATGCACACACATACATGCACATACGCACACACAAACATGCACAGATGTGCATGCAGAAGGGGTGGGCGCACTTCGACCCGTCGTACTGGCCCCATGGGATATGTAGAAAATTCGGTATCGAGCCAAGGAGTGCTGTTCGGCGCTTTGCTTTTTCGGGTTTTATAATTTAATTATTACTATAAATAATGCCTTCATGAGCCTGTGAAGCTCTATTACAGGTCTTTGTAATCACCAGAAAGCCATCGACGAGGATCAAAGCCCACTATTGAGCCCATTTTAGAAAAGTGTTCGGATTCCCATAAAAATCTCGACCCTGAAAAACCCTACGGTTTAGAGGATAACTATAACAAATCCAAGCCGAGAGGAAATTTGTATTACAAATGAGGCCCCAGGATATATATGTATATGACATGTATAGATAGGCACCTCGACCCTAGGAATTCTAGTTCGGGGTCGAAGGGGTCGTCGACCCAAGCTCTCTGCTGAGGGCTGCACGAGCATCAGCCAACCTAAGCTTCAGGTCGCGGGGCTTTGGAGAACATCTGGGTGCGTTCTAACGACGACTCCAGCCTGGACTCCTGAAAGAAACCCGTTCGGCAATCCAAGCAGCCCGTCTGAAGCCCTCAGACTCAACCTCAAACCCCAAACTTGCCAACCCTTAGCCCCTAAAGCCTAGATGTATCAAGGACCCTAAACCCTTGCACCTATATATGACTTTCAAGACAGGAGCTCTCTAGAGGTCCGTCAAAGGCTGCTAAGTCACGCTTGTAAGAGGAACTCACAGGACCAACCCTGCAGACCCGCCCCCCCGTCCTCCCTCTCCAAATGGGAGTTTCCGAAAATAGGGGGAACCTTAGTTAGGGGTCCTATTGATAAGGATACTACGATTTAGGGTACCATATTAGGGTCCCCCTATTTTCGGAAACTCCCAAATTCCTTCAAAAAAGCAGAGGACCGGACTGCGAGCTTCCAGGCCTTCCCCGAGGAGGCCGAGGGAGCAAGGAAGCCCAAGTATGCAAATCGCCTGTGACAAGGGCTCAGGGTTCATAGAGGGTTTGGGGTTTGAGGTTTTGGGGGTGTAGATGTTTAGGGCCTTGGGGCATATGTGGGGCTTAGAATTTAGGGCTTAGGATCTGGAACTTAGGATTCAGGACTTGGGTTAGGCGTCATGCTGGGATGAAGGTTGAAGACTAGTTGAGGACTGATTTCTCCTGTACAGTAGCCAGACACTTACCCGACCTTCGCCTCAATCCCGAAAGCTCGACGTCGAAACCTGCAGCAATCAAGGAAGCTATCAAACACACCCAAATCCTACATCCCCTTAAAGCTCAACTCAAGAAAATCCCAAACCATTCACTGCCTGGTGGTCTTGTCTCGGCCCGAGGAGGCCGAACCAACCCAACTCCTGGCCACCAGGGCTTGAAAATCTCAAAGGTCTCTCAGGTTGAAACTTCAGGGTGCTCATTTCAAACTGCTCTTTGGGGGTTCCAGGTAAACAAATCCGAGCTGCTACGTGGGAGGAGCGCGACCCGCAGCAAAAAACTCAGTCTTGAACTGCTGTGTCTCATCTCAAGTCTAGCCGAAGCTGAATGGGACTGAACTCTGGTTGCGGTGCAGTCTTGGATACTCTTTACGGGAGGTAAAGCTGCGTAAGCATGCATAACCGCATCAGGTCTGCAAGGTTTGTAGCCTCTGGTCGATAGAGCAAAGTAGGTAAGCGAAGTCGGACGGAGAGCCTGATCAACTAGCACGAACTTCCTAATTATCGCCTCTAGAAGCCCGAAATCCGAAGCCGCTTAGCCCTCAACCCACAGCCTCAAGCCCTCAACGTGACATGTTGAACTCTTAAAACATCAAGGGTGTTTGGGGCTCAGGGTCTCAGAAAGACCAGGTTCTTTAGTCAGAGCCCACATGAATAGGCCTGAATCATAACATGATTCCTATGTATAGAGTCCTACGAACACCGGGAGTAGGCCCTATTCTTGACTGGGCCGCTCCCTAGGAGTTTGTGTTTTGGGATACTTGCTTTTTGGAATAACTAGTTGCCTGGAGTTCACCTGATGCCTAGCCCCAACCCCGAGGACCAGGACGTCGAGCGAGGTCTCGAAGGGCGCCCAACAGAGCTTGTGCCTTGGCGAGGCGTCCAAGTATCGGGTTGAAGGCTTGGGAACCCGGGTGTAAGGATATTGCCGCACTGGTAGGGCTGCTCTGCATTGTCCTTGCTTGCCGGGTCCTTGCCGTGAAAGACGATTTTAGTTGATACACCCGGACCCTGGAGACCTTGAATTCAACACACGGCTAACGACTCACTCGGCAAGTCCCCAAGATGTACTTAAGCTAGCTGCAAAGACGATCAACAGCACTCATATGGCCCGCCCTTCATGGTAAACACATATATTCACATGTACTATAAATTGTCTGAAATCACAGCAATACATTATACACAAATATACAAACACATACACAGATACATACATGCTTGCATGCATACATACACACATATCTGACCTTGGCACTCGAGTTCATCACTCCGGAGTTATATACTCATCATGGCTATCCTTGTCGTGTCATCGCCTTCATCATCGTTGTCAATCTCGCCATTCCCACGGGCACATGCATGTGCGCTAAATTCCAATCGTCGGACTTCGAAGCCGTAAAGCTTATACCTCTCGGCAAGACTTTCTGGGACCTTACAGGAGGTCGCCAGATGGATCGATGCTGCCAGGTTTTTGCAGGTCTGAGGAATCTCTTTTGCTGCAGTCTTTGTGAGGATGGTTTGGACAGCACAGCTGTTGGTGCTGGAATGTGCTGGACACATCCTTGTTACGTTAGCATCTAATCTGTCAGGCTGGTACTCCGTAAATTGTCGAGCTTCATACAAAGGCCGGCAACTCGACAGCTCCACTTTATCCACAAACTGGTGTTGAGTGAGTTGGCTAGCTTGGTGGACAGAGTGCCTGCCTGCAATTTAGACTAGCAGCTCCTACAACGTTCCTACAAAACTTCGCAGAAGCCGGGCTGCCCCTCGCAACACACAACATACGGTTTCGGGTCTATGCTTCAAGCTGAGGGCTTCGGGTTTCTTCAGCTGAAGGGGGTTAGGGGGTTTTCGCAACATTGCACGGCTTAGGGCTTCGGCTAGGGCTAGGGTTACCATAAGAGTGCTCATTGTCCAAAATCGTGCGCAGGCGCAGACCTGTTCTGCCTCACTTGCTCGAGAAGTACTCCGCCACACCCTCCGTCGTGGGCTTCATCGCCTTGGCACCCTTCTTCCTTAGCCGTTTGCACAGTGTTGGCCCGAGGGATTGGGATTTTAGGTGTTGAGCTTCAGAGTTGAAGGCTTATGGCCTTTGGGATTTTAGCGCTCCTTTGGGGCTTCTGATTGGGTGCGTACATCTACCAAGCTAAGCTTCCACCCGGCCGGGCAGACTCGCTCGTCTCCGTCCTTGACGCTCTTCTCGTGGAACTGCAGCGCGTCGAGGATTCGCAAAACTTCCTCCATTGTTTTTTTTAAACTTGAAGTGGCTGAAAAGTGAGTTTGCTTGAAAACTTCCTGCCTCCAAGGGCCTGCTGTGGGATATAAAGCTCCCGCAGAAATCAAGAACCGCACGAGGCCTAAAATCTTATTATATACCTGACCTGCTACGAAGCTGCTAGCCGCACCCTGGCCCAAGAAGGAAGGCTTGATCAAACCACAGCCCGGCCTCAAAGCCACAAGTTATTCAACTAGACCCGTGCCCGAAACCACCCACCCTAAACCCTATAAACCCTAAACCGCTCTCCTCCACGTTGCGTCCGAGCGGAAGGTCGTTCTTCATCTCAGATCGCACGATGCCCTCCTGGCGAGGAAGGCCAAGGAGGCCTATGGGGGATCTTCAACTGTAAACTGTATAATGTAGGATGTAGGGGCCTTAAAGAATTAGTGAAGGGTTTCGGCGCATATTATAGTATATGAAGAGGTCTAAGGAATAACATTGGAAATTCAGGTCCCTATATGACACTAATAATAATGACAGGAACAGGTCTCCAAGATCGGAACCCTTACTGCTGCTAATACTACCGCAAAGGTCCCCTGACAAGACCAAGTATGGCTTCGGGAGGTTGGTACTATGACTACATACCAGGAAACTCCAAGGCATGTTGCCACTACAGCATTTGCTGTGACCCCGGCAAGATTCCCTCCCGCCAGCACCGCCTGGACCCTCCACACTAGACCCTACATCCGGGCCGAGGCTGTAGAGATGGCAGTTTAAGACTTCGGGAATTGCAGTAGGCTTAGGGGCTTCAGGATGTAGTTTCGGGTTCAGGGGCCAGACCGTCACTGAGGTTGAAGAAAGGGGAGCATCCAGGTCGGGAGCCTGACTTGATTGGGGGCTGCGAGACTTTAGCCATTACTGTTCCAAATGCAAGAACCACGCGGACGACATCCTCCAAGGTGTCTTGGTCTGAGGATTGGACAATCACAACGATGCAACGTATCATTCGCCCGAGTGTTGTCAAGGACATGCCAACATTAAGCGACACATTCCGAGGAAACTGCAGTAGGATGGGCTGGTCGGGTAGGTCCGCTTAGGCCCTAGCTTCCAGGGCTCAGGGCGTACAGGTTTGGGGATCCAGAAAGGCCCGATGCCTTGTCGATGATGTAGACGGCCCGCAGCGACAGGCCGTTGTCCAAGAGGCAGCCGTAGGCAGTGCTCACCTGCAAAACAACCCACAGATCTCCGAGAGTCTACGGGAATATGCAACATTCTTTATGCCCAAAACTCCGAGCCCTTCACCTTCTGATTAGAATTTAGAACGTGCGCAGAGCCTCTGGGCCCGCAAAAGCCATAAACAAGGCACAGAAACCTCATTTTCCCGAAAGAGAATTTAAGAAACGCTTGATTGCGCTTGGACGGGACCAACTGCAGCAATCGAGAAAACTCCCAGGCCCCTGAGTCTTGGTAAAACCTGGACATGCAAACCCTCGAAGCGCAGACCTCCCAAGCCCTGCAAGACCATCGATTTCAATGTCTGACAGTGGACAGCTAAACTTTAATAAACACTCATGACCACTGCGCTCGGTATTCTCTCTGTAGTGCTTCAGGCTCGAGTGCTAACAGGTTATTGCACCTGCTCTCTGACAAAAACTCTTTCAGAACCGACTTGTGGGCGAATTAGTGTTGGTTTGGTTGGCGGAGGCTTCAAACACTTCCAAGGCCACATCCAGCTACTTGTATGAAGTGTGCGGTGTGGCATCCTTTCACACAGCTCCACATTTAGGGCTATCCCCACAGACCTACTGTTTCAAGAGGTTCTAGAAGGGTATCAAAGTAAGGCACTAAACAAAGGGTCGTTTGGATTACAGCTGAGCTCCATAGCAGACCAATAACCCTGATCTGGGCCTCCTTCTTAACATCTGCCAGCAGCGGGTGAGCGATGGGTCCGATTCCACCCTTGTCCTGCGGCGTGTTCTTCCACGCCTCCGGCCAGCCCAGGGTGCTTGAAGCTAGGCACTCGTTCTGTCAGATCAGCCCCGAACCCTATATATTCACTCACGATTAACAGTGAGCCCTAAGTACCGTAAACAAGCCTCTGTCTCCTAGGTGGGTTCTGTCGTAAGATTTAAGGAAGATTTAAACCCCCCTGAACCGGGCTATTCAAGAGAGATGCGGGTATGTGTTTCTGGCCTACGGGGTTTGTACTCCAGAAAGAGAATGGTGCTTCAGCTAAAGTTCTGACATCTGACCCGAGGTTGCGCTGCACATCCTGCGCCCAAAGACCCGAACGTCCCCCATCTGCACCTTGTGCACATGCTCCGTGTCGCTGGACATGCCCAGCACCTCGACATTTCGATCGTCGAACTCCTGCATCAATGGCTTAGGATTTGCTGGCCGGAGCCCATGGTTTACTGAAAGCTTCCCCTGCTCTTTACTCTTGATGAAGGAAATAATTCGTGATGGTGCTCGGGGACGTTACCTGAAATCGACACCTTCAAGGCCTTAAACTAAAATTGTAGTCTCAGAAATGAAACCTGTCCCATCCGACTCTCGAACGATCAAGCCTCGCAGTAGTTTGCGGTTTTAGGAAGGTGTAAAGAGGGTTTAGGGTGATGCCATAGACTCCCCCGAACCCTTGAAGCCGTCTTGGGGCGTGAGACTCTCCGGCCCTGAACCCAAAACTCTACAACTCTGCACCCCAAATACCCCATTCTTGCACGGAAGACAACCAGCCCTGAACCTGCAAGCACTGAAACCCCTAAACTCTGAAAGATCCCGAAGCCCTCGGACCCGAAGCCTCCGATCCGAAATCACGGAACCCATCGCCTTCTTGAGGTTCGAGAAGGCCACCAGCTCGCTGGCACAGACGAAAGTGAAGTCTGCCGGGTAGGTGTACAGCACCACATACTTCTTGCCTGGTCAAAGCACGGCTTCGGGTTCAGCTTGAAGAAATGTACCAGGCCGCCATGAATATGCACTCTGGACCGTGCCTCGCCAATGCTCTTGGGTTGCTATGAAGTGGGATCGTGTTGAAAACCTACCGATTTACTGAGAAGGAGTTCATGACGGAAGGTTGACTGCGATCACCCCTTTGGTAAGGGCCCTCAGAGTGCATGGACCGAGAAGCAACACTCGACAAATCAAATCAAACTAGTAACTGGTAATTAAAGGAAGGTGCAAACACAACAGCAATGCTATGACATGGAAGGATGATGACGGTGCTGGAAATGCTGACGGCGGCATCTGGTGGCGACGACGTTACCTCTGCTTCCCTGCTGCAACTGAAAGTGGCTGCCCAAGGTTGCTTGCCTCGGTAGCTTGCGAGCTCCACCTCCTGGAAGGAGTCATCCGGCATGCCTGGGGGAGGGCGCTTTCTCCTCTCCGGGCTAGGATAAGCTTGGATCCCTGAGACCTTTATGGCCCTTCGCCCTGGACTTTCGGGTACTAGGGCGCTTCGGATTGCCGGCTTTAGGTCTAGTGCGGGCAAGGTCAACAGCTTAACCCAAGATGCCCTGGGCCCGCCTCACGCAGCGTATGCCCGAAATCCCTCAACTGTAAATTCCACACATAATCTTACGCCAATGATTCCAATGGCCCAAGCTTTAAAACCCCAACGTTGCACAAACCAGCAGCCTAAAGCAAGCCCAACCCTGAAAATCTGGTCCAAAAATATCTTTTCCAAACGGCCGCCCCCGAAAAATTCACGAACTCCCTAACCCCTAAACCCTAACCCCTAGAGTCCAAACTCCCAAGGCCTAAAATGCCAAACCTTGCCCAGGCGCTCGCCATCAGCTTGAAGTTCGGAGCAGGCTGCTGGATGAGGGATCCTAAAGGTTTAGGTTTAAGGGTTCAGGGTTTGGGGTCGATCGACTTTAAGGGGTTAGTAACTCTGAACCCTAAACCCTAACACCCTAAGACCCTAAACCCCAAAACCCTAAACTCTGAACCCTAAACCCTAAACCCTAGGGTTTAGGTTTGTTAGGTGTATAGGTTGAAGGGTTCAGGGTTTAATGACATGCTTCTGGTTCAGGGCTTGAGGTTTAGCGTTTTAGAATTTAGGGGTGTTGGGCAACGCTATTTAGGTCGTGGAGATTTCGGTATTGAAGGTTTGGAGATTACAGAATTGATGGTTTAGGCTAGGCTTTAGGATCCAGGGGGATAGCACTCCCGATTGCGTGCAAAATTTTGGTTTGGGGGGCGGGGAGGGGGGAGGAGGTTGTATTGCAGATGAGGACTAAGTGGCCGAGCAATATTTCAACCGTGCAAGGTTGTTTGGGTGTAGCTGCAGCATTAGTAATGATAGATAGATGTTTGTTGGCTAATGTGAGAAGAGCGGTTCTCCAAATCTGGCTTGATTCGTGACAATGACTACGCTCAGAATGAGGACCCTACATGCAGACTGGCTCTATAGTTCCTCTGTTAAAGGTCAATGAATGGACCCTAATGCCTTTGACCTTGCCTGCCTTGTGACTGTTTTGCGATGAAGGGCTGATTACAGCCACAAAGAGAACCGTTTGGTATTGCAGAACTATAGGTCAAACAACTTTCTCTGACGAATCTGAAGTTCCCGGTCCGTGAACTCTCATGAGCTCCGAGTCTTGAGCCCAGGCTCTCAGTCCCGCTGTTTCCGCCATGACCTGCAGGGATCAGGGATGGGGGTTCGACAGCTCTCTTCGAGCTTGGGCTCCACATACCACAAAATCGGTCAGATTTTTAGACTCGACTTCAGCCTAGAAAGGGTTTGCATGCTTGAAACAGTCTTGAAGCGCTTGGCAGAGCCGACACGCCTGGACGCCATCCCTGCGACCGAGTTTAGCTTATGAAATACACCGAGGTCGCAGGGTCCAGGGTAAGCCTTTACGTTTTTGGGATGTTTAGGGTTTATAGGGCTTCGAAACCTAGATCCCGAGCATATACATCTTCAATTTCGTACTGACGATCTGAAATCCTTGCAGCGTGGTTTCATTTCCGACCTTTCGGCCACTCTGAAGCTCTAACACTCGAACCAACCCAAGCTCTGCAAATTTATGTCATGGTTTAGGAAATTTAGGACATCAGAACTTGAGGTGTGCGGGCACAAGACCGAAACCTGGAAGCAACAAAAGCACCGCAAGACCGAAACTCGGGCACCAGGGAAGCCCTTGGCGTCTTCCGTAGCCACTCTGGTCCGGGGATGTTTCGGCTTTGCGGTTTCATCCGACGTAAACAAAGATCGGAAGCCCGGAATTGCACGGATTTTTGCAGTCTCTGTGGCTGGCTCTTCAGATAGAGTCAGCGCGGCAATCCCACACAGGGTTTTGTACGGTTTTCTGCAAAGACATCCGGACTAATTAAGCACCCAGCAAGGAGCCTAAACCCCTAAATCTCAAAATCCTAAAAACACTCAGCACTCAACTCCAAAACCCCTCAACTCGAAACTTCTTGACCCCACATCTCGAAACCCACGAGATCCGAAACCGAGAGATGCCTCGGTAGCTCCATGGAGGCTGCAGAGGAAGGCCCAGAAGAGCGCGCCGGACATGGCAACAGGTGCGGGGGAGTGCAGGAAGGGCCGGGTGAGGAGAGCTCGAGCAAATCGCAATATGGCGGAGTCGCAGTAGAGGCATCTCTGTTTAAACGTTGATAAAGTTTAACAGACTTCTTCGAGATGGGGCTAGCTAGGGTTCACCGATAGGCTGAAGGGCTCGAGCTCTGTATACATGCTCGTGTCCCTGCCAGCGCTATACACTTTCATACACTAATGAGGAAACTCAGTCCGATCCACATTTGCCATCCAAAGTGGGATGCACGCTTCCGGCAGATCAACATTCACACAAGGATCCAGGACCATGAAAATCTAGGTGACCATGATACCCATCGTCGTCGCCAGCATCATCCGTGCCGCCATCCAGTGGTACGCTTAATCAAAGTGACATACTCGTAGTATATACTCTTCTTCCTGGTTTCTATTACGACGGCCGTGATGCAAGGTGATAGAGGCAGTATCACACAAACGCGAGAAGTATGCCTGATGAGCAGAAGGTCAGACTAGCAACTATCCTACTGTGTATTTACGGCCATACATGCCCCCTTATTGTCTTAAACTCCCTGATGAGCGCAAAGCCCTTACAGCCTTACATGCCATCGGGGTGACTGAGGCGCAGCGGCCCACAACAATCCATGTGGGCTTAGGCGGAATGCTGTAGCTTAGGGCCATCTCCAATAGTTGCAATGCTTGCGGATGGAGCTATTCACATGTCCCCGATAGATCCAGCGCACACCGATTTTCTAGCTGGGGCAGCAAATAAACGATCTGGCCAGAAGCGAGTTCCAGCACTGTCTATGTGGGACGAGACATCCGTCGAAAGCTCACAGGTCCAAGACCTTAAACCCTAATTCCAGAATGCTATATACTTTTTTACCCTATCGACCCAAATCCCTGGAGGCCGATCTAGCCGACCGGACACACCGAACGGCGAATCTGAAGTGGCATTTGGGCTCTGAAATCCAACTCAAACTACGTATTTTTGTCAGATAATGCCTAGAGGGCATGGCACCCTGGGCATACGATCTAAAGTCCATAGAACTCTTTGAATGCGGTCTCTGGGTCGAACATCCTTGACCGAACATCAGAGTCTGTTTCCGAAGGCCTCCACAAATTCCCCAAACGTAAACCTTAAACTTGACCTACACATATCGAATCCTTAGCATCCCGAAGAAGGGCGACCAATGCCTGCCCGACGGGTGCCCGCGCTCGTGAAACTGTAGATTTCCACGTGCGCGGGAAAATTCGCAGACTTTAAGGGCCGACGTTTGGGGTGAGCGGTCTATCGGGGGTGTCAGGGAAGGGTCTATGGCAGAGGGTTGCCATGATTGCGGTAGCGACAGGGGCTACCGAAAATCCTAGGAACTACGAGGCTGAGAAGATGGCGCTCCCATCTCAGTCAGCCTTGGGACCCACAGCTTTCTTTGGCGGAGCGAAGTCCAACCAGGTCTCCGTGAGCTGCGCTTGGTCCTGGTCGATGCTGCCTTTTTTTGCTCTTGTTTTGGAGCAGGGGAGGGGGGGTGGTCGGGTCGGAAGGTTTGGGGGCTGGGGGGTATATCATATATATATATATACATATATATATCTATAATACATATGTATGTATGTATGTATGTATATAAATATATATCATACTGAACTATGTCACATATCATACTGGACTATAATTAAAGCTATATCATCGTTGTTTACTTCTCTGGAGGGTACCTAAAGAGTTTGAGGCTGAGGGTTTGGAGCTCTTTGCGGTGTGTGGGCTTTGGAGTTTTTACTCCAGTTCCAGTGTCAAGGACATGGAGCCCAATACCCCTTCAGGAACGTGCCTTGAAGTATGAAGGGTCTTCCTCATGACAATCACTATTTTCTCCACCACCACTAGCATCAGTGCCTTCGACAGCTCTTGCACCGAACCTGTGTCAGCACGACCGTTAGGGGTTCAGGGTTTAGGGACGCAGCTGGGGTGTGAGCTCCTGGTAGGTTTTGTAGAGGTACTCGACGATGTCGCTGCTCCTCAGCACGCATGGGCATTTCCCGAAAGTTGTGGCTGTGTGCAATGAACTCGGAAGGGATGTGTCGGGGCACTTATTACCAGGGTACGTGTCACCGAATGGTCTGGCCATCGAAAATTCAGCAGGGACTTGTAGAACCTATCAAGACAGCTATCGCGTTGTGGATCGCTGGGGTTCAAGATCCCTCATTTCAACTTCAGAGCCCGAAAGGACCGACACAGACACAAATCCGATTTTCTGACGCGCAACCAACATGGTAGAGCGAACTACGAACCGTATACTTTCGGCCGAATGACAAAACTCTGAATCTCAAAACTTTCATTGGCAGCTTGACCCGGCAGGGAATTCCGTCCTCAAATCCAGTCCCCAAGGAAGACATTCTTCCACGTCATGCAGTATCATGCACGGGTGGTGTAGATTTCAGACAAGTTGCCCCCAGGTACCCTGGCCTTCAACCCGAAGAAGCCTAACAACTCTCAATCATACATCTTAAACCCGGGCTCGAAGCTGAAAATCACCCTCGACCGCTGTATTTGGACCTAAAAGCTTTACAGCTAATTCAATTAACTGTGTCTGTGTCCTCTCAGCTTTCGGTTACTTCGCAGAAAGAATCCTGCAGCTCAAAGAGCTCTTCATGCGGCAAAGGGGCTCCAGAATGTCCTTCCCCGTGTTCGGGTCACGGAGGAAGGGCATCTGCACCGCTCCGACCGCATTGCGAGCGCTGGACAGTAAGTGGCCGTACTTCTCCCGGAACTCCGTTCGATTTTTCACCTGCTCTGTGTGCGTTACACGTATAGCTCTGGCTCTTCTCTCTCTCTCTCTCGCTCTCTCTCTCTCTCTCTCTCTGTCTCTCGCTCTCTGTGGGTAGCCGTGCGTGTATACATATATGAGCATATATATATATACATACACACACGCTAGAATCATTTATTTATTTTTGTATTTATTTGCTTATGTATATTCTCTATATTATATTCATATATGTGCCCCTATAGGTATATGTATACACGTATATGCGTGCACATCTATACCGATATAGCTGTGTATACGTACAAATACATATATATATATATATATATATATATTTATTTATTTATATTCGCGTCTACACATATCATATACCTATGTGTATAATTACACAGATGTATCCACCTGGCCCTAGTCGCTCTGTTAGTTGTTTTCTCTGCCATCGATATTAATTTTAACACAAGTGCAACGTTTCGGTTTAGGGCGCACAAGTCTGAGGCCCTACACCCCTCACCGTGAACGATTTAATTTATGGAATGACAAGTCGACGTTGAGGCTACGTAGACTGTGGTTTAGAGCCGAGGGAAGGAGAAATGAGATCAAGAGAGCTATACACGCGATGTTCAAGATGAAGCCTATAATGGGCCCCCAAACCCTATTCTAATTATTAAGGCCCCTATATCATAGATCCCTTATAGTATCTTTTGACTAAGTCTAAGCTTTATAAGCCTTGGGGTTGAGCACGTGTGGTTCGATCAACCCCTAGGCCCTAGACACGCTTCGGCTTTGAGTTTAAATTGTAGTTTTCCGTGTTCGAGGCAAGCCCTAATCATGGCGGCGACAATCCCCGACGAAGCCAAGCTTCTTCGATCATTTGAAGACCGCAACTCAACGTAACAAACCGCCCAGCGCCGCTAAACCGCCGCTGTTCAGCAAAGCCACCTCTCCATGCGGCACATTCCGCAACACGTAGGGCCTTTGCGGCAGTTGCCCGATACAGAAACACTGCTACGGCTGCAGTTCGAAATCTTCGGGGTCTTAGCTCCACGGAACCCCCAACCTAAAAGTCCCGAACCCTAAACCCTCCCTAAAATCCTGCAAACTGAACCTTCCGTTCCAAACAGGAGCCGCAAGTCTTGCAGCCACGGGGCAGCTCGAGGCAACATAGCGCCTCCCGCACCAGTCGAACGAAGGGCGATCCCTCGCAGCCCCAAAGCCTTGAGCCGGAAGGGGGGGGNTTTCGGCTTTCTGGCACAAGTAGCAGTAGCAGTATCGGTAGCAGCAACTGGTGGTAACTACTTATTTTATGGTTATTCTCAAATAAATGTATTATTATTTCTCTGATCATAGTAGTAGTAGTAGTTGATATACTATACTAGTAGTATACCGAGTACTACTAAACTACTACAAGTAGTTGGGGCCTGCTTGCAGTCCCTAAACCCTAAACCCCTAAACCCCTAAACCCTAAACCCTAAACCAGTCCCGAGACTCCAGCGGCTCCTGAACGGACTTGCTGGGCACACGGAGCACTCCGTGTCGAAGCCTCGGAGAAAGGGGAGGGAATATAGGGGCCTTGATAATTAGAATAGGGGTTCCTTTAAAGGGATCTATAAGGGATACTATGAGGGATCTATGGTATAGGGGCCTTAATAATTAGAATAGGGTTTTGAGGCCCATGATAGTATACTTAAATATTAAGGAACCCCCCAAAATAGTATAGGTAATTATTAAAGCAACTATAGTACAGGGCACCCTTGTTCTTTTGGTTGGTGCTTTCTTTGAACCTATGCTTGTCATCGTCTTGTGGATTATCCTTTTATCTAGATGTTCCCTGCGTGCTCTGCCGAAACTTCCTTCAATGCCTGCTGAAAAATTGGATTCTCAATGTCTTCATGCCCCGTGAGAGACAAGCAGGAAACACCAGCGCTGATCTTTTGGCTCTAGTTTCCAACTTTTTGTGGTATACCATACTTCTAAAAAGGAACCCCAAAATAGTATTGGTAATTATTTAGGCCTCTACAGTATGTCTACATTATCAAGCCTACGGTAGGGACTCGGCCCCGTCAGGCTTCTTCCCGTCCAATGCCCAGAAGCAACGAAAACCTGAGCACATGAACTGATGGTTCTGAGCAGGGATCTCGGCATCGGAGGTTTCATAGGCGTGACTTAGACGTGACCCTTGGAGGCCTGCAACCGATTTAGGTTGCAGTGCAACCTAATCCTTTTTGTTGGGATCCTTGTCCCCTTAAGAGATTCGAATCCCGCAGAACAAACAAAAACCGAGGCCCACATATTCAACGTCGCATAAACTGTAAATCCCAACCCAGATTCCTATTGAGAGCCCCTAGCGTAATCGATTAGACTGGCATTTTAGGGGAATTCATGCAGCAGATTTTCTGACGGAACCCGGAGGCAAACAGTACTACCAACTCTCTACGCCCGCCCGAACGCTAAATCCTAAACTCCAACAATAGCCTTTAGCCCCAAAGCCCAAAGCCCTAAACTACAAATTGCGCAGGCCTTATGTTGCCCTCCCCGCCCCTCCCCCCCAAGAAAGCCGCGAGGCGACGGCCGGCAAAGAGCTGGGAAGAACATCCTGACTTGGGTTTCAAAGGCATATATACCTTTGGCCCCCAAAACCGACCTTTTAAGAAATTATGTATAGAAACCATAATAAGGAACCCTAAAAAGGTCGGTTTTTCCGGCCACAGGTAGGTCCTGTAGGCTGTCAAGGCTTAGGGTCTACGGTTAGGGTTCTGGTTCAAAGCAAAGGCTTGAAGAAGCTAGAATCTAGAGCTTGTTGGTTTAGTTTAGTGTTTTTGAAGGCTTTGAAAACGTCGACAGCATTGCGGGTTTGCGGTCCATGGTTTGGCATTCAGGGTCTACAGCGTTCAGGGTTGATGGCCCTGGAATGCTCTGGACGTAGTGCCTGCCGGCTGGGGTTTACAGCTTCAGAGTTTCGGGATTTTACTCGTCTGTTGCTGAGGGACATCACAAACAGTTGTTCAAAAAACGTGTTCCAGCTACCGGATCAAGATTGATCACCAAGCCCCACACCTCAAACCCATGTTGTACACTATACTGCTGGTATTCTGGCTGAGATTCTCAGATGTTTGAACCCAATATGGTTCTTCATGCGGTCCCAAATATATATACGGAATACATAGAGTACCAGGGGCATAATCCGAAATCAACTCCCTCAAGAACAATCCCCTACGGCTCCATGTACATTTCGGCCTCAAATTAAGATATGTATATTATAGGAGAACATAGGAGCCCCTTTATAAGGCCTATGTATATTCTGTATGGGGACATGGAACCCTATCCCTGTAGGGATCAGCAGGAAAGCGTCAGCGGAGGAAAGGCCAGCTTGCGCCCCAGCCAGTAGGTCCAAGGCTCAGTCGCCTCAAGGAAGGGAGAACCAAGCTCTGGAGTCACCGGGGGGGCTGTAAGACTTGATAAGATTCCTTTTCGGGTTCCATCAGACGGCGGTTATCAGGATCCTTTAAGTTTTCCTAGGGTCCTAAATGAGATTTCATATCAGCTTACGAATGGCAAACTTTAACCCTCAAGCCTGAACGGCCAAGGATTACCTGCACCTTCCCTTTTCCCCCTCCTCGGATCCGTAGGTCTTCCAAAGGTAGGCATTAATCTCGGCGGACTCGTTCATGCGAACTCCCGTGTTCTCGTCCACGAGGAAGGGGTACATCTGCTTGCCTGCTACTATGACTATAGTGGCCTTAATCCCCGGAATCTTACTCTGTTTTAAGGGACCCATGCAAGGGACTCATAATACGAAGTCCAAGAACGCAAGAAGGTAGGCTTGTTTGAAGTGGGCATTAGGTACAAGGCTTTGAATAGCTTCCGGGCATGAGGCAAAACCAAGCCCAAATTTTGCCGCAGTCTGCTTCTGCCTCCCAACTTCGTGACTTCCTCCCTGAAGCGCGAGTTCTCGACAACGCCGTACGCCTTGAGAGTCGATCGAGGGCAGGGGTAGATCTCTACATCCAGGGCGAGGACGGAGATCGTCTCTCGCACGTTTCGGCAGAAAGGGCAGCCTTCGAACTCATACAGTTTCAAAAGCCTTCGCTGCCCATACGTATGGAAACAACATAGCGCAAATGGTCACGTTTTGAAAGAGGCAGTTCCTGTTCATAAGAAACGAAAATATTCGGAGAAGCCACGGAGCTTGGCAGGTCGCTGGCACTTCTCCAGGCCAGTGGCGGCAAAGCTGCCGCTGAAGCCACGGAAGCAGCCCGCCAGGGAGGAGGTCGCCAGCTCCGCGACTCTGCCGAGGACTGGGACCTTCCTGACTCAGAGTTTTGAGGTTTCCCAAAGGCTGTTCGGAAAAATAGACACCTTAGGGATTACGCAGTTGGGGTTTGGAGTTGCATGAGACCAGAAAGAATGTAATGCATGATCCCAACGTGCCGCCTGGCTTCTTAACAGCCTCAAAGGCGATGCTACAGTAGTGAAGAACCTTCATTGCTATGCAGCCGCCACAGGCACAGGTGCTTGAGCAAAGTGTTTCGGCCAGAAGGGATGAACAATCTTTGGAGTGGGGTTTTCGGGCTTTCGGTTGGGCTTGTGGGGCTTTGGGATTACGGTTTAAGGTTTGAGTGGATACAGAGTTGTTTGTTCAAGCTAAGTTTTGCTGCGTTGCTCAAGAGTCTGCCGTTGCTGACGTACGACGGTCGACCAAAGGGACTCCTCTGCGGGGAGGCTCTGGTCTGGTGGCCATATATACTCAGGGATCAAAGGTTGGAGAGGGCAGAGAAGTACAAAGTACTAATTCTTCAGACCTCTATTTACGTTGTTACCGGATGGCGAGCCCCTTGTGCGTCCTAGGCATCATACATGTAACCACTCATCTAGCCGCAGGCCGGTCTTCCACCCCTCCCAGTGGTATATGGAAGTTTCAGAGACAACAGGACCTGCAGGATCCTAACCTTCAGAAATCCCCATCTGGGGGTTTCCGCGAATTGCGGTACCTTATTTTGGGGGTCTTTATAACAAGGATCCTACTATTTAGGGTACTATATGAGGGTCCCCTATTTTCGGAACCTCCCATCTCCCGCTTCCGCTCGAAGGTGTCTGAGACGCGGGCGAAAGCGAAACATTTCCAGCAAGGCCTGTGCCATGACTATGACTCTGAGCCTTGAGCCTGTCAACGAAACCAAACCCCCCAAGAAAAAACCTTAAACCGCAAAGAATGTGAATCATTAAGCATATGACTCATGACTCATGCTACATTTCAACATTTCTATTTCCCAGGCCATGGGTGGGCCACATGGGCCAAAATCCTAACCACCTGGAGCTGCCAAGGTGCCGGAGCCCCAAAGAAGGAACCGCCCAAAGCGTTCTTCTAGTCAGGTTTGCTTCTCTTTCGAGTTCAGGGGGTGGAGAAAACCCTCATAGGAGTTCTGTTTGAGGGTTCACGGCTACTGAGGGGGCTCCATTTGTTGCGGGCTACGTTTCCGAGTGCGAACCGGTCGGTTCCAAGATCCACCACAGTCACATGAGCACGGTTCGGGAGACTCCTAAACCCAACGCCCTGGAGTTCCTAGGCCCTCAAAACGAACTCAAGTCATTGTAAACCTCCCGAAACCTGAAACCCTGAATCCTGAGCATAGACCCCTTATGATTATGAACCTCTTTGAAACACTTTTGAGAACCCTATGGCAGGAGGCCATGGCCCCCTCAAAAAGCCTTGCTGTGCAGCCTACCGAGCCGACCGACACCCTCGCTCCTCAAGCTCCAACTCCTAAAGGTTTCTGCCCGAATCCTGGTTTAGGGTGTATGGGACTCATTGGACACGGGTTGGTTAGATTCTCAAACAGACAAGTGTTTGTAGGTGCTTCTTCACACTACAGGTTCTAGAAGTCTGAAGTTCTAGAGTCTGTAGCTTCTGATTACAGGTACGGATAAGGAATCATCAACCTAACTACCCAGACCCCGATGTTGGAATCCGGCACCTTTGGTCCCAAAGCAGAGAAGGCCCAAATCCTGACCATCCGGCCTATGCCGAAGGAGTACGAGCGATTTGTGTCGCCTGTGCAGGCTACAGGGCATCAATCCGATGTGCCATGCCACACTGGACAGTTGAAGCCTATTAGGGCCCCAAAAAAGCACATAAGCAAAAATTAGGATAGGGATATCCCATATAAACCCCCTTATAATGAAGCCCATTAAGGCAGGGGGTCCCTAACCTATGTCGATTGGAGGTTGGAGCTCTGGACGGGTTGACTCAGCTCGGACCTCGGAGATTTCAACCCACCTTCCTTCCCTTCAGTGGGGGTTCGGGGTGTGTGGGCNGGGGGGGGGGGGGGGGGGGAGGGGTGAGTCACCGATGGGCTATGGCGGAATTCAAATGCCCGGACGAAGGCACTCTGACCTGTGTAGGCTTTCGGATTTGTCCAAAGATCCTCATCCAACAGTCAAGCACAACCACCGTGACCAGCTGCAGGGCCGACAGATCCTCAACCCGCAACTCACCATCTGGAAACTTCAATGGTTTATGTCAGGATTTATAGGGGTTGAGTTTAGGCTTGAGTCTTGAGGCAGTTCGGGTATTTGGTGTTGGGTGGTGGGGATGCCAGCATGTCTCCAAAGCTCTCAGCTATGTTTGATGATGCTCAGATTATCATTTCTGCTACTTGTGAGTTGCTATTGTTCCGGTCGCGACGGTGCTGATCAGGGGCACGTTGCTGAGAGTCGACACCCGGCGCCTCCCGGCAAACTCGTAGTCAGAGGGTTGGTGTAGCCTTGAACCTGGACACGACGCTAATTGCATAGGGTTCCTGTGCGTAGCCTCCAAAGAATTCAGAGCCCCGAAGCTGGACAACTACTTGCGAGGAATTCTCACGGCAGAACTAAGTAGCAAGGCTCTCCTGTGCAGGTGGCTGCTACAGGGCACCAAGATGCGATTAGCTCTGCTATGATTCATCTTGTAATGCAAGATTTTGGAGCCTATTACGTTGGACTTCAAGCCATCTATAACCATGTAGTAGACCCCACTAGGCAAGTATGGATTCGCAGCCTGATCACCCCTGCTGCATCCTACACTCTACCCTAACACACATTGCCCAACCGAACTCCTAGACGACAAAAACAGCATCTGAGGACTAAAAAGGAGAAACCGTTCAATTACCAACGTACGAATACCACATTTCTGGTAGGCTTCTGTGCCAAGTTCGTAGATTCGTCGTAGATGTTGAGTTTGTTTCATGCAGTCGCCTCAATCCAAAAGGATCTTTCATGCGAAGACATCGATGAAAGAAACTCCAAATTTTCGGAAGCCCTACGCCCGCAGTACAGGCCTTACAGAATGAAAGGCTATCCCTGCACGAAGAGAAGCTTAGTATGACAAAAGGTCTTTGCGACTTCCGATGCCTAACCTTAGGCCCAAATCCATAAATCCTGAACCCTCCTCCAAATCCAAAACAAGGTCGGCCAGCCCACAATTCAAAACCCAGAAGCCTCAAGCGGCTCAGCTCCACATTGGCTGGCCTGCTGGTGACGGCGGCTTGGGATTCATGGTACCATACATAAAGCAGAGTTTTGGTAATCATTATTTATTATTATAGTATTCCCATCATGATACCCCAGTAGGTACAACATGCACTCACCAACATTTCACAAGGAGCCCCCTGCGCATGCGAGTGCTCAGACTGTGTGTTGACAGTCAAGCTGCGAGGTGGGGAGGTAAACAGGTCCAGAGCAAAAGCCTAGGCAATGCTTCGACTGCTTTGAGCGCATCACGCGGCTTAGGGCTGTCCGCATGTGCATCATGCAGGGGCCTTTCTAAACTACTGCCGCTGATGTGGCTTGACTGCTCTATATGGTTATGGAATCCCTCGGAAGATTGAAGCGCTTCGACGAAAGGAATCTCTTTTGTTTTTTGCCGATCTTTGGCTGCGCTGCTGCGCCATCTAACCGCTTTGCGCTGGTAACACGGGCACCCTTCCAGCGCCGCACTCGCTCCAGCAAAGCTGTTGGGGTCAATGTGGCCCTCCACGCTTGTAACCTAGCATAATCTCGGCTCGCTTCCTCTGCATGCTGCCTGAAAGGGCCGAAGCACTCGCAGGCCAGCTCTCTCAGATGCGTCCTGGCAGCAAAGCCGCGACGCCCCCTCCGAACGCCTCTCGGTCGACTCTCTGCGAGGCCATAAATGGCCTGCCCGTCTTTTGACTTTCCTTTGATCGCGAAGAAATCACTTGCACCACTTCGACGGAGGCGCTTGGCTAATACCTCCGACTCTTCCACATCTTGCGGATGCTGCTCCACGTAAGTCACCAACTGCTTCAGTGTTGCTTGCCCACCCAGTGCAACCATGACTTTATCCATCACAGCTTGTTTGCTTGATCTTTCCATTCCCCTTAGGTTTTGTAATGTTAGAGGGCCAGCTCACAAAAACTCGGAAGTTTCCAAGAATTCAAGAAAGAAACCACATTCAACAAAGCAGACTTCAACACACACCCAAGAGCAGTATAGATTTGGTAGACTCCGATGCTTGCACCTCCAGGATTATGTCATCTTCAATCTGCTGCAGCTCCCCCACGATTTGCCTGATGGCCAGCCAAACAGATGCTGAAGCAGCACCTGGCAAGTCGCCTCGCTTCGCTTCGAAATCGTCAAAGAGCTTCCGAAGATAGCACAGCTCTTCCTCAATGAGCTCGGGATCAAAGCCTTGCGACTGCCACGCGCGGAGAGCTTTGAGCAACAGTTTCCTCGTTCGACGCTGCAGGTTCAGGGACTGTCCGACCTCCTCCGCATTAACGCAGCCATCGACTTCGCCCGTGCCGGAGATTGGCTGCGCCTGCTGACAAGCTGTGCGTGGGGGTGCAAGGGCACCCACGGCTTGAGACACTACTTCGCACAGTTCCGTCTGGCTGATGTTGATGTCGAGGCTTGCAACCACAGCTGACGCTTCCTCCAAGCACTTCGACTTCTCTTCTAGCCGCATGTTCGCCCACCTGTTCATGCTTTTGAAGATGCTTTCTGGACCAGAAACGCTACCACTGGCATCCTTCTTCTCCGATGAAGCCGTTGCAGTTGCTGGAGCTTCTTCAATGAGGGGCGTGGATTCAGCACAACAGCGCAGGCGTGCCAATCGCTTTTGCAGAGAGCTTCGGGCCTCCTGTGGGTTGAACGACTAGGTCACCATCCAGCCCCTTAAACCCTGAACGGTAGCTCTATCATGTGAAGTTATGTGGTTTAGGGCAGTGTAGAGTGTAGGGCTGGATTACAAATACTGCCCATTCAAGCACACAGAATCAGGGTGCTTAATCTCCACTAACCCCCACCTCCCATTCGTCGCTGGCTGAAGAGTAAGATCGGAGACTTCTTTGCGCTGCTGGCAGGACCAAGCGAAGGCGCGCAGGCAAAGGACCCGAACCCAACTTTCTCACGAGTTGGGCAAGAAGCCGGAGCTCAGAAATGTCCGGAATTCGATCTTCGGGTGGATAGGCCACCCATGCAGCCACGTGGGCTGTGTGTTGTCTCATCTCCGCTTTCTCAAAATGTTCAGCAGCAACTACATACTTTCGAATAACTCGCGGCTTGTTCGCATGCTGGTGAAATTTCGCAGCATGGCGCTGCAGCCGCTTCAGCATGTTCAGGTCAGGAGTCCTACCAGTGAAGGTATGCTTGGATCTCTCAGTGCTCCCGTAACATGGGGGCCAAGCACGAGTTTGTTTGGCCAAACACTTAGGGTCGCATGTGTTGCTTGCTTACCCTGCTTTGAGCTTCCGACCACAGGACTTGACCCAGAACGCGTACTGGCTAGATCCGAGAAATTGCAACAGTTCCTGAGGCACCAGTGCAACCAGCCTCCGTTATACCAGCCCAGTTCCCCAAGCCCGACGACAACATCCCCTAATATCCCCCAAACGCCGCCTTAGACTACAGATTCTAAGAACCTACACCGTCAACATTGACAGCTGTGAAACCCTTACACCCTTACATCCCACAGATGTCCATGAGAACCCCTTTGAGTAAAGACGGAGCGCGAGCACCTCCGGGATGAGCCAAAGGGTGCCGTTCCCTTGCGCCGTCCACGGCTTGGTGGTAACAAAGCTCTTACAACCGTGCAGTCTATGATACAACACATATTTCGAACTCTGTATTCTAGTATGATATATTACATATTATGGTCTACAGTCTGGTGGGGAGCTTGGGCCGTGCTCGCCGGTGGCGTCAAGCTGAAGGAGCTAAGGAGCTTAAGGGTCTGGGCCTCACGGATTTCGGGTTCTGGGTTTCTGGGTTCAGGGCTGTAGGACTTGGCAGATAAAGGGGCCTAAATATTTTGCTCTGCAGTAACCGAGTTCAGTCCCTACACACAATGGAACGCAGTAAAGTACTGAAGCAGGTGCCGGAACTGAGCACCAAAGACTCTCGACCCCAATTCCTATAGCCCCAGTCCAACCCCCATCACCCTTAAACCTCCCCGAACCTTAAACGCACCAAAACCTCGAACGCACAAATCTCCCCTAACCCTAGGAAAGCTTACATTCTGGATTTGGGGCATGAGGGTTGAGCGCATTTGGCTTAATTACGAGTGCCATAGAAAGGTCACAGACTTGAAATTGCACCTTGAGGCCCTCATGCTTTTGCTGAAACATCATCTTTCCTGATATGGCCTGTAAACTTCTCCCCAGCAAGGCGCCACAAAAGTAACCGCAACCCCAAACCCGACAACGTACTGTTGTTCACCCTTAATGACAGGGTCAAACCCTACATAGGCCCTAAATCCTAAACCCTTAAACCAGTAACCGGAGCCAAAACAGCCCTGCATTAAGGTGTAGGAAATTGGAGCTCTAAACCCCAGGCCCCCTCGAGGAGTCTCAGTTTCCGACGGCCCGTCACCGCCGAGGGCCAGTTAGGGATGGGCTCGATACCCACAGTGCACTCTTGGCCTGGGGCTTCAAGGATCAGAGACTTGTTTAGGGTTGAGCCTTGTCTTGCTTTAGAGTTCAGCCTAGGGTTTGGGGTGGTGCGTTCTCTATGGGTTTAAGCCAAAGTTTAGGCTAAAGAGTGGAGGGCTTTTTTGGGCCTTGAGCTACCCAATCCCACTTTACTGTCGGGCATTATGTTAAAGCTTCAAAGTCATGTAGAATTTATGCGGAGCCTGAAAAGAGTAGATTTTAGTAGGTTACGGTTACGGTAAGGGGAATCGAACACGAATGCAGGCATCTGCTGCAGCATGTTCGCAATGCTACACAGGCTTCTGCATGAAGACATAAATGCTGCCTATGAGTCCTAGTGCAGACTGGAACTTAAAAGTTTAGCTTGACATAAATCATCCGGTAGCCTAACTAAAAGTAAAGCAGTTCCGTCTTAACGGAAAGAATCCCTGATCCCTGAAGCCTTATCCCCCAACTTTTCATCCCGTACCCAAAGGAGTTCCGAAATTGTCTTCCAGGACTCTGCGGGAAGGAGTCCCCTGACTTTACCCTCAAAATCCACATCTACCCTCTGCGTTCCCGGCCGAGTGTACAGACGGCATCCTGCCAGAAGAGTGGATTTCGAAAGCCTGAGCCCCTAAAGCCCTAAACCCAAAACCTCAGCCCTGAAACCTCCAACCCGAAAGCCTAGCCGGGACTAGAAATACTAGCTTTCTTGAATAAGGCTAGACTAGACTGTAGTCGTCTGAAGACTCTCGAGATTAGAATAGGCTTCTCGTCAAAGAAGTCTCAAGAGGAGATCCCCGAATCTAGATGACACAAAGAAAACTGGGCTTGGGCCCACAGAGGGCTTGGACATTATTACAGTGTTAGTTATACAGGCATCCCGATAGGACGGCTGACAGATACAGGCACCATAGTTCAAGAGAAGTTGCAAATACACCACTGAAACCGTAATGAATATAACATAACCCAAACATGTCCTCAACTGTCACACCGAAACCCGCAACCGGAAAGCGAGGTCCTTTGGAACAGGCCCCGCCAAGCATACATCCGACTCAGGCATGATGGACAGCACCTGGAATTCGATCTGTAGGAGCTGGTAGGGCAGGATTCTCCTTAGCCTTGCCCTGACCAAAACCTGAAGCCGCTTCTTCCGTAAAGTGGGCTTGATACGACTCTACAAGTTGCGCGTTTTGTCACGTGCTGAATCCTGCAAAAGCCCTTAGGCTGTCTATCTGCTAGCTGCTAGCTCCTGATGAATTTGGCGGACTGCACTGGGTGAAGAGAAGCAAGGTCCACGCGAGTCGGAAATGATGAAAGGGAATGAGTATAGGGTATGAAACAGATAGCCTGCGAGCCTGCGAGCTTTACAAAGCAGGACACTTACTATGCTTTGTGATTCACCTGAGAGATAACGTCATACTACAGGTCCAGCCGCTAATACCCAAAGCCCGACTAAGGCGGAGGCTTCTGCAGCATAGGCTGGAAAAGCCTCGGAACATAGGAGCGCGAAGGCTTGTTGCTGCTTTGCTGGTGGCAAGGTCGACGGCACCGGGACTGTGGGGTTAGGGCCGTTGGATTGAATTTACATTGCTAGGGGCTGTGGAAGGGTTTAGAATACCCTAAAGGGTCTGGCGTATCGTGTCTACCTGTGGCTTTGAAATGAGAGGCCTGGGATCCACCTTACATGCCCTGAGTACCGGATCTACGGAATAACCCAAAGCATTGAACCTGAAAACTTCATTGCTGAATAACCCCTAGAATCATGGAAATTAGCGACTGTATGAGCCCTTGCTGACCCTATAATCAAGCGAAGCCGTCAGGGATATTCGTCCGACGACTTGCCCAAAACCACCTTCTTCGTGATCCTTCTCGTCATCTTCGAAAGACCCACTATTTCTTGTACCTGATAGCCCCATCGAATCAGGCTCTAGTCATAACAACCCTATAAAGAAAACCGCCGTATGTCCAGGGCCACCACGTAGATGGAACCGCTGGGGGATAGCGCCGCGCCAGTGAACTTCCGCTCACCCGGAAGTGTGAAGCCCAGCAGAACCTGTTTCAGATGTTAAGCGACCATGCCCAAGGTGTTCGGACTGCTACCAGCTCCGGCAGTGCAATGTGTTCAAGAGGCACTCCACGGGCAAAGGGATTTGGCTTTGGCGTTTAGCGGTCTTAGGCTGGGGTTTGGGATCTAGGGGTTCGGGCACTTTGGGGGTCAGAACTATAAAGGATTTACGGAACAAGCGTTCAATTCGGTGTAATCAGGCTCGGGGCCGAGGATCCAGGCAGGAGCTAGGGAAACAGTGCCTTGCAGGGTTTCGGCTTTTGCGTTGGCAGCTTGACGTGCAGCCCCTTCAATGCCCTAGCCATAATGTAGGAACCTGATTAAGAAACCCTGGGCCTATAATCCCCAAAATAGTAGAATTCATATAAGGAACCCTAATAAAGGCCCAGGGTTTCTTAATCAGGTTCCTACATTAGACCCTTGAAGCCTTCGACGACCCTGTGACCATGAGTCTGGCATTGCAGATTGTTTGAAAACCGGCCGAAGCGCAGATCCGAAAGTCAAAACCCGAAAGCTAGGTTCTCTTGCTGCAAGGAGTTGCTGTGAATCTTGGCAACTTCTTGAACCCCAAAGAGCAGCCGAGCATATTCAACTTCAAGACTGTTTAGCCTACCTTGATTGATTAGGGGACCTCTCTGCACGCACAAAGGCTCAGTTCTTTCAGACTTTCAGACCCCAATCTTCCGACCTCAGCACCTAGTTCAAGGACCTGAAACCAAGCCCGGACGGGACGCAACAGTGCCTCTTCCACGATGTCCTGAGCTCGAAGGGAACAAGAATCGGTCAGGAGCAACAAGGCAATTACTAAAGTAAGAAGAATCTCTACCCTCCATTGCAGACGCGATGCTGTGCCGGACGCGTTCGGTGTGATCTTGAGCACCCGCTCTGCACTGTCAGGGATGGCCTCGAGACCAACGAAGGAAGTCTAAGTCCAAGCCGGACTGGCAGCAGGGTTTAGGTTTAACATCAGCGGGAGGCAGTACTGAGCGGGACAGGCTTTTGTTTTTGCTGGAGATGTTGCCCGAATATGCAGCTCTCCAGGTCCGTATCCGGGATGTTTTCAAGTATCCCCAATGATCGAGATCTCTGCCATGGGCCTAGAAATCGGGCCGAAGGCTTTGGACAGGGCACTACCTGCAACCTCAGCATTGGGGCTTGGGGTTTCGGACCTTCGGACAAACATACAGATATAAACATCTGACAGAGGAAGAATTATTCCGGCTCCAGTGTTTCAAAAGTGTGGCAGTCTTGGGTGGAAGCCAGCACTGCACGGTCAGAAGGATTACGGCTCCGTGGCGTACGCCGTTTCTTTAATTTTGTGCTTAGGATCCGAAGGCCTTCAGGCAGATCAAACGGAGACGGTCATGGTGCCCTTAAATCAGAAGCCTGTGAGGGGAGCCCATCTTCCATGTACCGCTGTACTCGATCTGCTGCCAGGTGGCATAAATGCATTGATCCAGTGCGAGAACGCCATATTGCCTGGTCGCTGGTGGGGACGATGGACAGGAGCGGTTCAAGACATGCAACAGGGAGTACGGAGTGGTGTCGTCGGCTGGGCCCGGGCTGGGCATTCCAGAACATCTGTTGTACACCAACAACAGTGGCAGCAACAGCAACCCGCTGCCAGCGCAGATTTTGTCGTGATTCCAAGTCTTGGAAAGAAAACACCGCTTCGTTGCTTTTGAAACATAGAGATGACACTCACTGAACGACAACCCGGAACCCTGAGCTCTGACCCCAGCACCGAAACAATCGCAACCTGAGGCCCCAAAACGAAGCTAGGAGCTCTCTAGGCCCAGAAGCCCTTAACCCTGAACAACCTTGAGCCGAAATCCTTTGCTTCTCATGGAGTTACTTGGGTCCTTACAGTGCTTTCGACTTCTTATATCCGGCTCGAGCGCACAGACCTTTGTTAGGTGAAACCCTCAACGCAGCAAAGCTTATGCCTTTTTTCTCCGGAAACGTCCTAAACCCCCTCAAGCCTTGCAGCATCAAACCTCTGAACTTCCGAACCTAAAGACAGCTGAGGCCCCAGGCCACTTGAAAAGTCCCCCTCCCCAGGAGGGGCCGATAAGGTCCACGCCTTGGGGCGGTATGTTTTCTTGGGGTGTAAGGCTTGGGGCTCCAGATTCTGCTTCCAGGTTCCAGGTATAAAACTTGGCAGTACATGCAAGGCGTCTCGGAAACTTCCAAACATCAATCTTGCCGACGTGTGTCAGAGGGCATGTCATACGGAGCCTTGGACCATCCTGAAGGGTTTAGGCTGCGTTTGGGGCTTAAAGGGTACGTTTTTCCATACCACATGCGCACAACAATTGAGGACACTCGAGGAAGTGAACAACAAGGGAAAGATGGGCATACAAGCATCCGATGGTGATGAGGCCGTGCTACCGTACGCCCTACATACCCCGAAATACCCAAACACTATGACCACGCCATTTTTGTCCGAGAGCTCACGGCAATCTACCTTGCGCTGTGTGCTCTTCGGCTTCGGCGAGCAGAGGACACCTTCGTCGATCTGGGATCTTCTTCGGGCCCTCCGTCGCCCATGGGTTCAAGCAGGGCTTGGGAGCTGGGAGTGTGGCCGATGCAAGCAACAAGACCGAGAGGCCGCCAGTGGAGGCCATGTTGCGTTTGGTTTGTGTGTTCCGAAAAGAAGACGGGGTGAAAATTCCAGGCCCAAAGCAACGCTATGGCTCGGGTTCGGGTTTTAATTATGACTACACATAGACTCGAAACCCTAACCATTCCTGCAGCAAGTGCTCGCGGAAGTTTTCCACCCTAGACCCTAACCATACACACACCTTCCCAGAAACACAACAATCAGTAATTGAGAAATTCCTCTTTAGATAATGCATAGGTATATATGTATAAATGTACGTATGCGTATATATGTGCCTTCTTACTCTGGTTCCGTGCTCCTTTCAATCAGACTGCCTCCTTCACTCACCGTTGCCATGGAGGTGCTCCTTCCTTGCACTGTGGCTGCTCCTTCCATCGCTGGTAGATGGTGGTTGCGACACCCGAGCCATCACCAAATGGCGCTCTTAACGGCGGCAGGGGGCAAGATCTTGATTGTTATCTGGCTTGAAGACCCTTGCGGGCCACCGCAGCCGATGGTAGAGCCTTGTCCCCGGCATTTCTCTTATCCGAATCAGAAATGTGCCAGCAGAAATAGGGGCCGAACAGAAGGGACCCCCCCAAAGGCGTACCCCAGCCGACCTTGGGCGAACCTTGCAAGCCCAAAGCCTCCAAAACGAACCTCGGCGAAGTCAGGCGACTTCGACGAAGGAAAGAGAAAGGTTTACGAGGCTGCGCTTGCCGAGCCTGAACCTGTTCACTTCCCACCTCTCAAGTTGTCCCCAGCGAGGTCGACGAACCCTGACCCCGAACAAGCCTCGACGAATGGGGGGAAGCTTCGACGAAGGCGCGCGGGTTCGACGAAGGCCACCGAGCTTAAACGAACTTTGTCCAAGGTTCGCGGGGCGGTCGCCCCTTGGGGCAGGTCCCTTACGTTTGCCCCTAAAGAAAGGGGCAGCCTGCAGACACTCAACTTACTAAACCCTACCCGGAAACCAGCTAAAAGGCCGGTCTTAAGGATTCTTCGACATGTGCCAAAAATGGTTTTGCAAACAGAGGACCCTCCTATATTCCTGAGGGCTTAGGGCCGAACCTTCCTTGGTATCTGCGGGATTCACATGATGCATTGCACATAGCAGAACGGTTTAGAGTTTTGGGCTTGAAGTTCCGGATTTTGTGTTGTGGGTTCATGGTCCACGGCTTCGGGGCTGCTGCTCCTCCGCTTCGTCACCGCACGTGCTTGCAAGCCCTCAGCCCTTTGGCAAGGACTCCAAACCAGTCGTCTGCTCCAGCTTGTCTTCGGCCTGGCTCGGGCGACCCTCAAAGACAACTGCGATGCATATCGTCGACACTTAAAATACAGTCATCGTAGTGGCCGAGCAACGCAAGCGAGTGCAGTAATCACGAAAGACATGACAACGTCCAAAAGTGTAGCAATTTCAGGGCTACGGAAGGTAACCAGGTAGTGGCAGTGGCAGGCAGTCATACAACTCATCTCAGCATGCTGTAGATCGTGCTTTGCTTCGTGCTGAAAAACAGCACGTTTCTATTGCATTACATCGCAACGGCTTGTATCTTTAGACTTCGTGTTGACCCAAGATCCCACGTGCAAAGCCACAAAACAGATGTGCACAAGGCAGAACATGCTTATCCACATTGCTGCATAAACAAGACCAAAAAGAGAAAAAAACAACATGTGTATAGTTCCTCTGCATAAACGCATGCACGGAGATAGAAAGGGCCAATGAAATCAAAGACCTTCGGACATGTCAGAATAAAAGGCACTAACGAAAAGTTTGTCTCAAAGAGGCTGAGAAGCCTTTCGTCTGTATGCACAGAGTAGCGTGATAAGATCCATAGCCCGCGTCCATAAACCTGGAACCAGAACACGACGACGCAAAAGGACAAGCAATGACCGTTCATCAGAATCATACAACCATGAAACCCAGGTGCGAAGGGTAATAGGACCTGATACACATGGCTGACAGCTGCAGCCAACCACCACCCCGGCCTCAACCAGTGCCGCGGCCAAGGATGAAGTCCTGAGCCATCGGATTCGGAGCACATCGGCTAGCACTGATATTGAACGCCATGGAATTATACGTACAACTATAGTAACTATAGTCTCGCCGAGCTGCAGAGTGGCATTTCCATGCAGCTATGATTGAATGGCAATAGCCCTGGTTATGGGCGTGTATCTGCTTTTGAACGCTCTGCTCGCTGCACAAGGGCCAAAGACACTACCCGACTGGTTCAACCCCAAACCCAAACCCCCCGAGCCAAAACCTTCCCATGCAGATGTGCCATGGCTGCCACAGTGCTCTAGCGACACATGGCTGGAGGGGGCGTTGTCCAAGTGTGTCTGCTAAAGTCTGCTAAAGGCCTGGAAGCCTCTCAGGCAGGAAGATTGTCCAACAGGAGTTCATGGTACCGTGTTGAGAGAAGACAGTGAAGGAATTGATGTCAGTCTGAATCTTGTTGGTGACCAGACGAAGCTTTACAAGTCGCGGTACAGGGAAAGGGAACCCTGATCCTTAACTTCTGATGCGCTGCAGCTGGGACGACAAGTTGGGGGTCCGGCATACAATATTACAATATTTTCTCCTATTTAGAATCATACAGTATATCACAGTATATCCCCAAACCGTTATCCAGGCAGCTACATTAATCTGCGTCCGCGGTGCAGCTATTGTCTGTGCGACACGGTCTGCCTCCTGGACGAGGGCGGTGATGACTCAACACGATCTAGACCAGGAGATAACCCGAAACGGCACTCCTGAGCTGTAGGGTTGAACTTAGTGTTCCAGGTCGGGCAGGGCTATTTACTTAGAGGGGTTTGAGATTCGATCCCTTTTGAAGTCGGTTCCGGCCTAGAGCCTGAACCCTCAAAACTCTAAAGGCCCTTAACCCGAAACCCTAAACCCCTAAACTCCCTAAGCCATGAACCCTAAACCCCAACAGCCCTAAACCCTAAACCCCTACTAAACCCCCAAACCCTAAACCCCTAAACCCCAAAAGCCCTAAACCCTAAACAAAAGCCCTAAACCAGAACCCAGACCCGGCCTCTCTCCCCCCAGTGCTTGGGATGACTTTGTGGCCGTCGCTGTGAGCGAGGCTGGCCGGATCCTCGTACCTTTGCTGCAGGGAAGCCTCCACTGAGACTCCAGCAAGGGGCTTTTTGGGGTTGTGGCTTTATAGGGTTTGAGGGTTTTTGTTGCTTGGCGGTTTAGTAGTTGTTCGTTAGGGGGTTTAAGGCTTTCCAATTGCCATTCGCCGTTCGGGTTTCAACTTCGTCAGGTCTTTCTCTCCCCGGTTTCATGGAGGGATGGATGGCCCCAAAGCCCCCTTGCAGACCGAGGGCAGCGAGAGTAGCGGAAGCATGGGGTTGGAGTCCTCCTTGCCGGAGATGTGGAGGCTCCCTGGGCTGCTTTTGATAGGACTGCCAGAAAAAAATAGAAGCCATGCAAGTCTAGGGCTTGCGGCGCAGAAGGTAGAGTAAGGGCTTTACTAGTAAGGTCTCGGGCTCAGATGGGTTTAGTCTGTTAGGTTTGGGCTTGCATGGGGTTTGGGGAAGGGCCCCTAGTGCACAAAGCCTAAGCCGACAGCCCCTAAAGCACTCCTCAAGCCACAAACCTCACCTCTTTGAAAGCCTGCAGCCCTAAACCCTTCAGCATGCCGTGAGCCCTCCCATGCTTCAACCTCCAGCCAGAAAGCGCTCCTTCTCGAATCCCTGAAACCATCGCTTAGGGTTCAAGGCTTGCGGTTTGGGGCTCAAGGCTTGAGACTTGAAGAGGATCGGCAGTTTCGGGTTTCAAGAGCATCTGGGTCGGGTTAAGGTTGGTAGATGTCCACTAGCTCTGGGGACTAGCGACTAGTGAAGCAAAGGAAGAACCGTCCATACTCACAATATCGCGTCGACAGGCACAAAGAATTCCGACACCCTGTGCCCTCCAAGTTTCCACACCATTAACTCTGAACCCTAAAACCCTCAGAGCCTCAAACCGCCGTGCAGAGCCCAAAAGAACGAGGCCGCGGCTCATCGGCAGCTTCTGCGCAAACAGCTCAGGTCGCTGCTCAATCCAACCGGGCCCTCAGGTGGAGGCTCGGCTTGAGAAGGTGCTCATTGTTTGGGGTTCAGGGTGGAGGGATTGGAGGAATTATGGTTGAGGGCTTATAGTTTTAGAGGGTTGACGGTTTAGGGTTTGAAGGGGCTTAGAGTTTAGAGTTGAGGGTGGAGGGCCTAGGATTGAGGGTGTAGGGTTCAGAATTGAGGGTTTCGGGCTGAGAGAGGGGGTTGAAAGTTGCAAGGTTAGGGTTTCGGGCTGAACGAATGGCTTAAGGGCTCAACTACTACAGGTCTGAATAACTAGCAACATCATGTCATTCCGCCAGGCTCTCGCTCTGGCCTGCATGGGGTCCTCGCTTCATGTGAGCACACGCACGGCGGTTTTAGCACATACTGAGCGCAAGGGTATGCCAGAGCCTGAAGTGCAACTGCCTACTCAAAATCGCCTCTCCAGAGACCTAAACCGTGAACTCCAGCCTAGACCGCGCATTATGGTTTCGCGGCCGAGGGCCTCTGACAATACTTGGGGAACCCTAAAGCTCGCCCCACCTAAGAACCTCTGCTCAGGTAGACCAGGCCTGCTGGGCAGCAGTGGACCACGAAGCCGAAATTGACTCCTCGTTTCTAAGCCCTCAACCCCGAACCCCAAAATCCCAAAACTTAAGCATAAAGATAGAACTCGAAGCACAAAGCTCCCAGACCTGGTGTCTACAAACTACTGACAAAGAACAAACACCGAGGATTTCTGGTTCGGGCTCAAGCGGCTAAAGGGTTTCGACCCCCGCTTCGGGATTTAGAGTTTGGCGCTTGGCATTTCGGGCATCTGGGATTTGAATTGTGGCGCTTCGTCTGATCTACAGTAATGGGGTTTGGCGACTAAGTCACACTGCCCTTTTCAACCAGGAAAGTCACAGAATGCAGACATCCACCACACTCGATCCGTGGCATGCGTTAGGCCGACATGCAGGGGTGGCTGCCCGTGCTTATCGTATGTCGGCTCGCTGTTTTCATGTCGGCCTGACGCCGCCCGAAGATATCGGCAACCTTTCCGCGAGAAACTTCTGCCCGACGTGTTTGAGGTTGTCGTCTGATGTCGGAAACCCGGATAGAGCACATTCTGAATCCTGAAAGCCTTAATGGCTTTGAATTTGATTAAGCCCCCAAACTCGGAAAGCCTGAACTCAGACCCTAAACCGGAAGCCCGAAATCCCAAAACCCTAAATCCTTAAATCCCGAGCCCTTGCAAAGGTGACGCACCTTGGCCGACAACGGCCTGCGCGGCGAGGAGGCTGGCCATGTTGGCACCCTGCACGAATGTAGCATAGGATTCAAGGGCTTACCCTGTAAGGGCCTTTCAAGACCTGTGCACCCCACCCTCAATCCCCACAGACCAGAAACTGCAACTTTAAACTTTAAACAGTTTTAAACCATACCTTCAATCCCGAAACGACGCATCGAAAAGCCCCGAAACTTTGAACACACATCTTCAAGACTCTTAAACTTTAAACCCTTAGACCAGGATTCCCCAAACAATAAGAGACCCTGAAGCCCTAGACCTCAACGTCCTGCCTGGGAGAAGCCAAAAATTCCATCCAAGGGCTCCTGACCACAAGAGGCCGCCAAGAGTCAGGGATGCATAGGGACTTCTATTTTCGGTTTAGGGTTTAGGGTTTTAGGGTTTTAGGGTTTCGGGTTTAGGGTTTAGGGTCTTCTATTTTCAAGCCAAGGGACCTGGATGACTGTGCCGGGCATGGCTTGGGTCGGGGCTGAGGGTTTTCATGGCTTTCAAGTCGAAGGCCCGGTACCCTAAGCTAGGCGGTAGCTTTGGGGGGTTTCAGGGACTTTCATGTGCCTATAGGGAGTGAATTCCTCAGCCCCTTGTGGGCTTTGGGTTCGGTAGGTCAGATTTCGGCCCTTACGCCAGTTCATCAACCTTTATATAGTAACCCCTATGTAGACAAAACCCGAAGCTGCAAGAACCCTTGAGCATATCTGAGTTCTGCATACTTCTGGCTCAGGCGGCTGAGGTCGCGGCGTGGGCCCTCAGAAGCTCCTGAAGGTACAGCAGACTCGCATCCAAGTCGTGGTACTGGCCTTGGTTGCCGAAACCCCTTTTCGCACTTGCAGTTCGGTCATGAGCTTTGATAACCACCTAAGCCTTGAACCGAAAAGTCCAGAGGGTCTTGTCACTCTTGGCTAAGATTGTCCAAGTGCTCAAAGTTGAGAGTTCCAGCGAGACCAGGACAGTTTGGGAGAAAAGGGTGCAGTGACAGGCTCAGGCTTTCAGGCGGGAGATGTCGGACGCAACACCCGAAACCCCGAAGGGCTCGAGTTTCAGAGTTTGGGTTGCAGGCTAGTTCGGCTGGATCAAATTGGAGATGGAAGGTTTCAAGGCTTCAGAAACTTCGAGGCCCGAGATCATCAACTGAGTCCCTCAACCCGCCGCCCAGCCCTGTTTCGGCTTAGTGGCTTAGTGACATCTAGGCACCCGAAAACCCGAAATCCTCAAGCATACGGGGTCATGACTATTGCGGCCTAAAGCCCCTTCAACCACGATGGGCCGGGTCGCGCGACGCGACTGAGGTGCCAGGGCCCGTTTTGAACCTTGCCCAGTCGTAGAAAACCTGCCCCTTGAAAGTTCTTGACATCTCCTTGGATCGACAGGTTACGGGTTTCCGGATTTCGGGCATGTAGTATGCAGGGCTGTCGATACGTTTATCGGGGGTACTGTATACTTGTAGCACTACGTATAACCGGGTCTCGAAGTTGTCCCCTCAAATCCTGAAGCAAACCCCTGTACACTGCCCCAGGAGTTGGCTTTGCTTTCCTGGAACCGGAACTCTTGGAGGCATCCAACGAAGCTCCAAGATATAAACTTGCCAATTCTCGGAACATCTGGAGTGTTGGGATCTGCTTGATTCTTCGCGGTTTCGAGGCTCCGTAGAACTTGCGGTTAAGGCGGTCCTAGGCAACGAACCCTAGAATGCCCTGAGAGGCGGGCCAAATGAAATTTCGGATTTGATTCAGGTCCGCCGCAAATGCCAGGTTTTTATAGGCTCGGGAGCTCAACTCGCTACAGCTGCACATGCCCTGCACATTCTGACCTTAAATCCCTGTTGAAGCCGTATAATCCGCGAAACCCTGAGGCCCGTCCCTACACCTCGAAACCCTGCGAGCCCGAAAGCTGCACCGCAAGAACAATTGGCGACTTAATAACTTTTTAATATGTGCATATATATATATAACGCACATGGTAGATGTTAGTTATCCCAAGCTTGTCTGAACATGGTAGATAGAATCGTTGAGACACACACACAGAGACAAAAAACTCTCACCCCATGCGCAAACCTCATGATGCAAGTAGGGCCCGTCTTTCCCTGAGCCCCCTTTCGTGCGTCCGCGAGACTTCCCACATCACATTGCTCTTCTCCGCCTCCATCCTGGAGTAAATGTTTCAAGAGACGGTGAGGGTCCGGCCTATGCATCTACCAAATCAGTAGTAGGTGACGGCCCCAACAGCCCTAGACACCTAACCGACAGCTGAACGCCGAATCCCACTTACAAGCCGTTTAAGTTTGGGGTGAGAATGTCACGGAGTAAGAGCACCCCGGTGCCTTCCACTGCCAGATCTCAAAACTCAAGCCGAGGCGACGGCATAGACACGCAAAGCAGGAAGAAAAAATCGCCGAAGCCCGCAACTGTAACCGCACATTATAAACCCTAAAGCCCTAGACCTACACTGGGCAGCAGTCGAGCTGCCTGCCATCAAGGAAAATGAACTCCACAGCCTCCCCGCAAAGCTTCGATGCCCGCTGGAGCTGCATCTGGCTTGCAAGTTCTTTAACTGCACTGCCCCCGCCATAAAGGATTTTTTTAAGGGCTCCTTCAAGGGTCTCTGATAATTGGGAGTGGGGTCCCTATAGTCAGTATAAGCATCCCTTAGATGTAGCGGCCTTTTTGAGAGTCTCCTGTTTGCCGTAACTCCCAGCAGACATAATATATGTTTCAAGTCCGGACGGGAACTTCTTGCAAGGCTGGATATTCACGCAGTCAGGAGGTGTGAGGGTTCAACGGTCTTCTACCCTGCGGCTTCGCGTTTGGAGTTAGTCTGCCTCATCATGTACTGCGCCTGCGCCTGTCAGGGTCCCATATCTCAAGTGTGTTCTAACCCCGAAAACAGACCCAACCGCAACATCCACCAGATTTAGGATCCCTTCAGCAGGTCTTAACCCAAGGACCCTAACACAGCATAAAGCAGAGAGGTTCCTAAACCAGAGTATAAATTCGTTCAGAACCCTGATGAATATGATATGCATTAATTAATCATGAAATTTTATTACTTAAAGTATCCACCCTCGAGAGAGCACCAGAGGGGCACCCGGGTGACGTTGCTGTTGCTGCACGTGCCGTGGAGGCAGGCCACCTGGGATTGCTAGCTAGCGTTGCGGGTCACTAGGTCCCTAGAGAGCAAAGGACGAATAAAACTAACCCAAGACCCCTGCAAGCAAGCCCTGATCAAAAAGCTAGGTCAAAGTACAGAACAAACGGGTGGCATGCACCTGACCGCCAGGGCCCACATGTAGGGCTTCAGGATTTTGGGATTTAAAGGGTTTACGGGCTTGGGCTTTTGTGCTTTAGGCTTTTGTGGTTTAGTCTTTGCTTAAAGGAGCCATTCTAGATCCCTTTAAAGGAGACCTTCTAGACCCCTTAAAGGAGCCCTTCTAGATTCCTTCAAGGAGCCCTTATATAGATTCTAGATCCCTCGAAAGGGGCTCTACAATTAATCCCGAGTCGCCCGTATCGGTCGGCCGTGGGGCCTTGGAGGCGGAGCCCAGGCCTCTCCGGCCTTCGAAGGCATCGGTGGGTTCAGGTTTGGGATTGGGGTCTAATTTGGGTTTCGGGAATTGGGATTTGGGTTTAGGCTTTGATTTAGGGGTTTAGGGTTTTGGGTTTGGGCTTGGGGTTTAATTTGGGTTTTGGGTGTTGGGTTTAGGCTTTAATTAGGGTTTAGGGTTTAGGGTTTGGGCTTGGGGTTTAATTAGGGTTTAGGGTTTTGGGCTTGGGCTTGCGGTTTAATTTGGGTTTAGGGTTTTGGGTTTAGGTTTTAGATTGAGGGTGTAAGGGTTACAGCGAGGGTTTAAAGTGGAAGGGTCTATGCGCGGTCTAGGTCCTGCATGCCTGGCGTCCCCGCGGCTCTGCGGAGTCAGCTGCCGGCTGCACCTCGTGGGTGGGTCGGCTTGCTACTATATACTCTGGGAACCAAAGCTGGAAGTGTCTGCGCTTCTTGTTGTAGAGGGCTTTGCAGGGACCCTGCTTCTAATCCCGTCCCTGAACCTTGCTTGGACGACGAGGCTGACGAAGTAAAATAAGTTACGACAGTTATGTTACAAATAAAAACATGTAATGCTTGCTTAAGCCCAGACTGGCCAAGCCTCAAAGAAGCTCCAGCTGAAAGTGATCTCATCTTGAAATAGCAGGCAGCAGCCCACAGAAAGCCGCGCGAACCCCACTCTGAACCCAGTACATGACCCGGGCCTCGACTCAGGATCCCAACTACCACATGCATCACCGGATGTAATACAGTTGCAGTAAGTATAGTAATGGGGCTCACCCCAGACACATGTGTAAATATTATGTGCATATATATATATAGATATACAATATGCATATAGGTGTACCTATAAATACATAAGTAAATGAACAAATGAATAATAAATAAATACATATATATATATATATGTATGTATATGTATATGCATATGCATATGTATATGTATATGCACGCATGCATGCATGCATGCATGCATGCATGCATGCATGCATGCTGAAGCCGAGACCTAAGCGTTGAACGGTTGACAAGAGCACTGCTGAACCCCGAAATCCTACGCCTACGGCTGCAGGCTACTATCACAAAACCCTCACAAAAGACCCTGTTGTAACCCGAAACAGGATGCTTGCGCACGTAGGTTCCCTGACAAGTCGAGCGCCTCGGGAGGCTCGTCTGCCGGATCAGCGAAGGGATCCCAGTCAGCCATGGCGAAAGGACTTTTTAGCGTTGAGGGTTTTTGCAGGCGATGGCGTCTGTTATGGCGTCTGTTTTTGACTGTTTCCAGTAGAGCTCCGTCTTGATCAGCGGTGTCTTGACTTACAGCTTGGGCTGTAGGTTGTCGGGATTCGTGGCCCGTGAGTTTCAGCCCATCGGCTTTCCTTTCCTTCTTCGAATAGTCTGGTGAGAGGCTCCTATGACTGATGTCCATGAGCCCATAGCGTTTTACTTGGGCCCCAAAGTACAGAGGTAGGAGCCCCTTCAAGGCCTAAGTGTATACTAGTGCATACTGCGTACCATGAGGGTACATGGATCCGTGTATAAGGCAATCGGAAGCCCAATCGAACTCCGAGTGGAGCCGGGGGGAAGGGGAGGCACTCCGGATGTTGAAAGGGTTTATAGGGCCCTAAAGTTTAGGGGCGTGTTGAATCTAGGGTTCGGGCCTGCCGAACTTTCACTTGAAGCTATAGGGCTTCAGAGCTTGAGTAGAGGCTGCAGATCCGGCACACATGTCGCCTTGCGGCATGATGCCTGCAGCACTCTCACCTGCGTCAACTACGGGAGGGAGAAACCCAACCCGAGTCGTGCGAACAATCTAAACCAGGGATGCCTTATAAGTACAGGAAGCTTCGAGAAAAGGAACGGCAGAAAGGGAACCGCAACCTCGAGGACCGCAGTTGTACAGAACAACCCCCACATCGGGCTGCCGGCTGTCGGTAAAGGGGTCGATCACGAGCACCTGCAGAACGAGTTTCTCAGGGCGGTTTAGGCAGAAGAGAAGAGGAGGACCAAGACGGAGAGAAGGGTGCATCACTAAGACAGAACGAGATTTCAACACACTCGGTACTCAGGAAGACTGTTCTTCAGGAGCATTTATGATACGAGAGCGCTGACTTGCAGATAGCAGATGTCGGAAGCAAGACGTCTGAATTGGCACCGGGAATGCAACGACAAAGGCTGCATAATCCAAGCTAGAGTTCCCCAGCGTGCTGCCCGCAACGGTATGTCACCATGCCAAACTTCGATCATCAGCAGACTATCCTGTAGGGAACGAGCTATCTGCAGTTTCTTGCTTGCCGGTTTGAAGCCAGCATCGCCACACCTTCGAAACCATTTGGTGCATTCTTGAGCTGTGAACCTGCAAACTCTGAGCTGTGTACACCTGAAAGCCTAGGGCCTACAAGAAACCTTGATGTGCCCTTGGCCCTAATGTTTTGAGCCCCTTGCAAGCTTCCGCCTCGGGAGGTCGCTGGCATGCTTCCCCACAACTAAAATGAAAGAAATTAGGTTTCGGAGATAACCTGGTTCCTGAGTAGCGGGGTTCGGCCTGCGACGCCCCCTGAGGAATGCCGAAGATCCGTCCATCCGGGGCATTCACCGCATGGGACCTCTGGGTCTAAGTTTAGGGTTTAAGGTGCCCGTAAACCCTGAACCCTTCCGGCGTTAGGGGTCGGAGGGCGGTATCCAATCTATACCAGGGTTTCGGGATTGACGGCTTTGGGTCCTGTGGATATGGCTTCACCAAACGCGACTCTCTGATTGCAGCCAGGGTGCCACTTTCTGGTGGTTGCATCGAGCAGCCCCACCTCCAGCGTTCGGTGCTTAGAGGTTCCGGGTGCTGGATGATGGTTTCCTCTGGCGCGGTATGATGAGCCTTATCCAGCTTTTGACTTCGGGCCCTATAAAGTCGTTGCATGATGCAAACCCAGAACCCACGGAAGGGCTTTTTGATCGTCTGCCTCGCTGAGCAGATCGGTCTGGCTACCCGGAGCGTCGCTGGTCCTAGCCAAAATGGGCATGCTAGCCTCGGCCCTCTTAAACGGAAAGGCCAAGCAGGGTGATTAGAAGTGCACTTACATCAAGAAGGTGCATCGCAAACCACAGTAAAGCATCTCTTAACGCCTGCTGCACAATGTCATGACACGGCTTTGAGATGCACCAGCACGGCACTCCGCGGAGAATCCAGCGACAGCCAGCAACAGGCGTGGCTTATCTGA
The DNA here is from genome assembly GCA_003297005.1 of Symbiodinium sp. clade A Y106. NCBI lineage: Eukaryota > Dinophyceae > Suessiales > Symbiodiniaceae > Symbiodinium > Symbiodinium sp. clade A. Next base: position 49,273 of record BGNK01002491.1, read on the forward strand.
GATCTGGACCCCGGTCAGCTACAAAGCTAGGTAGGGTCTGAGCGACTGCGGCCTTTAAAAAAGGCTTACACCAAGGTCCGCATTGGGTCAGGCGTCTTCTGGTTGTTGTACTTGTACAGGGAGCTCAGGGTCTTCCATCCCAGCTTCAGGTCTCCCATGGGATCCTCAGCTTCACTTCAGGGTGCAAGTGGGTCTTCATGAACATGTACACATGCACACTACATGTGCATGTAGATGAGTACTGGTGCCTATCCATCTATCTATCTATCTACCCCACATATATCTAGTCATCTACCGAGCTGCACGAATACCGATAGAAATGGACAATGACTATTACTACTACTACTACTACTACTACTACTACTACTACTACTACTACACACGTACGCAATCTGTGAATGCTCCTTAGCTGCGAATCTGCAGGTGTGAAAGCACCCTGTCTTGTGCCAGTGAAAGCAGTGCAACCGAGATGCGTTTCCCTGCACGGTCTTGTATAGATAGGAGTCGAAGGTCACCTTCTGGACGTACTCCTCCTCGCACAGCTCCACGAAACTCTCCCTGGCAGCATCGCTGGTGTAGAAGACCTTCTGAAGCAAGTCAAGCACCAGGTAAGTGGGTCCGTACTTGGAGTCCCACTCCCGGATGTGCTCCATGAGGTCCGCCTCATCGATCATGCGAACTCCGCTCTTGGAGCTCTTGACGATGGTCGCCGCACACATGCGCCCGCTCTTGGCAGCGAAGTAGATGCCTTCACCAGAGCACTTGGTCACATATCCGGCGGCATCTCCGACGAGGATCGCCCTGTCCTTGACCCTCCAGGGCCTCGGGTGCTCGGGAATCGGGTGGGCCTCTACCCGGATGATCTCACCGCCATCGATGCGAACAGCCGCTCGGTCTCGAATGCCCTGCTGGTATCTCTGAATGCCCTTCTTGTCCACGACAGTGCCAGTGCCAACGGCGACATGATCGCACTTGGGGAAGACCCAGGCATAGAAGTCGGGAGACACATCATCTCCGACGTACATCTCGGCCCTGTCCTCGTAGTATTCCATCTTCTTGTCCGGGATGCGCATGCGCTCCTGGAATGCGATGGCATACTCGTAGTCGCCGGCCTCGATGTCCTTTGCGACGCGACTGTTTGCCCCGTCAGCACCAATGACAACGTCGACTTCAAGCGTCTTCTTCTCACCCTTGCGCGCATTGCCCTCATCCTCGGCGTACTCGTTGAAGGTGAGGACGTAGGGCTCGTTCTTCTGCTGAGGGATGGTCATGCCCATGAAGAGACCGTTGATCAGCGTGGCACCGTTCTGCTTGGCCCGCTGTCGGAGGAAGTCATCAAGAACCTCGCGGCGGACCATCCCGATGAACTCGTCGTCCTTGAGCGTCTGACCGATCTGGACTTCCTTGTTGGTCGGCGAGATCATGGTCATCTTTCGGACCTGACGATCCACAATGTCCTTGGGAAGGCCGAACTCGTCGATCATGCAGAGCGGGATCGCGCCACCGCAAGGCTTGCAGTTATCCAGCTTTCGCTCGATAAGGTAAGTCTCGATTCCCTCCTGGGCCAAGGCATCCGCTGCACTGGCACCCGCGGGGCCTCCGCCAATCACAGCCACTCGGAGCTTGCGACCCTCGGGGAGCGTCGCGCCCGCGCAAACAACCACCTTGGCATTCGCCAAAGAGCGAGGCTTGGGCATCTGGGTAGTGCTGCTGCCCTTGGCCAGGGCCGCCCGGTGCTTTCGCCTCTGTCCTGCCGCGGCCATGGCTCCCAGAGCGGCCACGCCGGCCACGGCGGCGCAGGTGGAGGCCGAGGTGGGCGCCGGTGCTGGCAGGGCCTCCGATGCTCCCCTCAAGGAGTGGACCCTCTCCACCGGGCCAGCCGAGCTGGCCGATGGCAACGCGACGAAGGCGGACATGGCGATTAAAGCAAAGCCCTCAAAAAATAAAGCAAAACTGCAGCCTACTCGAAGCCAGACTGTTGCGAAAGAGACGCGTGCCCTTCAATCCCAACGTCCAAAATTGACAATCACGCAATGTCCAATACCCGCAAACACCGAAACTCGAGGCCGATGTTGAACAATTACCCCTGCAGCCCTCATACCTTAACTTTACGCCTGACATATACCATAGACCCAAGAAGCACCTATAAACGAAACTCCTAAGCATGGAAACTTGTAAACTTCTATGCTAAGCCTTACTCTACCCACTCAACTGTAGCTTGTATATGCTGTGAATATTCTGATAAATGTGACGATGTTGCGCACCACTATATTCTCATGGCTGAAGGCACCATTGGTATTACTGCTGCTACTGCTGCTACTTCTACTGTTGCTCCTCCTGCTCCTTCTCATGCTGCTCTTACGGTTACAACCATAATCCTGCTATATTGGCCAGTTTGCCAACTAGCGCGACGCTTAAGCTATAATGCGTTTAAGTACTAGTCACACGCTCTCGTTGTGCTACGACAGTCTTACGGGTACTGGTTGTTGCAAGATTATGTGCTTAGCTGCATGCAGTTATCATCATCTATCAATCTAGCATCACTGGCTGCTGATGCTCGTGCTCTGTGACTGAGACCTACAATGCCTTTTCAATGACACCCTCAGCCTAAACCTAGTAAACGCAATTCTCAGCAACAAACCTAAACCTCGTACACACATTTCACTAGCAGTTGGCATGCTCGCCGACCCCTGACTCACTAAACCCTGCAAATCCCATTCTCTTACTTCGCCCAAGACGGGCTCCGGACCCCGAGTGACTCGTTCAAGGCGGGTGGGTCGACGCTTGGGTCGATCCGGAGCACTGCCTTATTTGCTTGTCGAGTTGAGGGCTGTGCTGTGGGCTGTAGGGTTCAGGGTTCGACTTGCGTCTTTACACGTTTGCGACTTGTCTGTTGGAGTGTGGGTGTGCAGCTGAACCCGACAATCCTAAACCCCTAATGTATGGGTTTGCGGTTCAAAATGAGGCAATTGAATGCAGAATACCCCTTGATGCTCCAGTCATCAGTGGAAGCATGTGTATGTGTCTGCTTGGCATAGAATTAGCAGTTGACATAGAAATCGTAGTAGCTACTTGCGAAGCCTTTTGCTAACTATGAGAGTGCTTGACTGCCAACGTCACGGACTGGTACTTATGTCACAGACTAGTGCTTATGGTCCTTGCTCCTATCTCGTAGGCTCACATGCTCTTTGACAGCCTGAGAAGATGCGAGCAAGAGCTGAGCTACGGAGAAACAGTGCTTTAAGAACAGCTAACAGTTTAGGGTTTAGGGTTAGGGTTCCTTGCAACCGTTATGTCAGGGCCTAATCACGACGATAGTAGCGAGACCCAAATTTGAAAGCATGTCCAAGGACAAAGATCAGACCACGCCATGTGGGCATAAGAGGCATGAGCACAGGCGAAGCCTGTTGTTCACTGTTCACATTGGTATGGTCATGACTTGAGACTATTGCGACTGTTCCTGTGAGTACAATGGATGACTTTGGGAGATTCGAATGTCTGGTGCAGGGTCGACTTATCAACCTCTATCGGACGTGTTTGAGTTACGTGATGCGAAGGATGAGCCAACAAACGAAACTACCCGAAAGCCTATAGAGTAGCAAAGCCCGGCATCCAAAGCCTAAGCCCCAACCCCTGTTCAACGTGAGACTCCGAATACAGCTGCCGAGCCCTGCACTTTCCGAAGTTCTGATACCCTGGAACACATCCCCACTCCTTCAATTTAAGCCGTGAACCATATGAACCCCAAACAGTGAACTTGAAAACCCCTATCCGTTACAATAACATTATGTATATATATATATATATATATATAACATGTTATAATATGATACAGTATACTTCAATATACTCATACACTGCAACCTAGCAGTATACTGTTATAAACCCATGGTTGATCGGTTGGGCCCCAAGCCAAGGCCGAGCCGGGCATGCAGTAGATCCGCCCATCCACACCCACCAGCCCATGCATCCTCAGGACTCACGTTCACGGGTTTACGGGCTCTGGGAATTCTTGTGGGGTTTAAGGCTTCAGGGCTTTAGGGCTTGGGGATGTCAGGGGCTTGGTTAAGGCTCGGGGGCTTTGGATTTAAAGCTCAGGTTTTGGATGTTAACCGGCTTTTGGTTCAAGGTTCTGGGCCCAAGGGCTTCGGCTGGATTTCAGGGGTTTGGGGTTTCAATCATTGGAGCCCGGACCTTTCTACTGCGCTAGCACGATGACGCTGAAGGCTCTCATTCGGCATTCGACCTTCTGTAAGCAAAGGTCATCCTGTCGCTGTGATAACCGACACTCCTCAAAACACTGAATGGGGTGGGTAGGCGCTCTAAATCAAAGTCGGCTGCAAGGTGGATAGCGCGATAGCGAAGTGCTGCAAGACAAGAACCCATTAACGCACCCAAGACTTCACCGCCAATCACTTCTGAAAGGCTCGATCACTCCAACCTGCATGTCAAGCCCCAGAGCCTTAGCTTGGTAATACACCCTCCGGCCGTAACAAACTCAAATCCCAAACCTGTACCCTAAAATCTACACCCAAAGCTTCTGAAAACCGAAGCACTAAACCCTACCGTTCCAACACCTCAACAAGCTTGGGGCCGAACCACTTGAGGCCTCGGGCACCACACGAGGCGGGATTCGGTGCTTCTTTCGCGAGTTCGGTTTCAAGTTTCTGTTCTTTTGGCAAGGGCTGCGATACTTGCTACTGTGCTTTGGGGTGGTGGAGGGCTGTGGAAACTAAATTGGGGCTCAGGGTCCCGGGTCCGAGAGTTTGGGTGCAGTTTTGCTTCAGATGTCATCATTTCTATAGCATTGCTCAAGTCAAGCCCAATGTTTGAATGTTTGGTCTCGGGATTTGGACCACAATTCCCAGAACCTGCACCTGCCAAGTCGCTGATTCATGTAGCGTCAGCACGCGAGTTAGGCATGGAGACTGGGACAAAGGCATAGTAAAGCGATTTTTCAGGGGTTGAAGCTAAGCAGTGCCGAACACTGGGTAAGAAGTTAGAGCCCCGCTCCGCCCCCCCTCCCCCCCACAACCAAGGCGACTCCACCAAAGAGGCGCGGTTCAGCGGAGGTCTTGCTGGCCCCGGGCTATGGTGTGCGGAGTGCTGACACCAACCTCCACGATCCCAGCCAAACTGAGAGGTTAGCTGGAGGGGGTTTAGGCAGTGCAAGCCAAGACATCCTGAAGGGTGACTCCATGACTTGCAAGCACCAACTCTTCGACTTCTCTGCGGATTGTAGTTCAGATTAGACAAGTATTTTGAGGCTGTGTCCTGCCTCTGCAGTGAAGGACCAAGGCTCAGTACTGGTAGGGTTTAGGATGCAAAGGATGCAGGAACCCGCTAGCCGCCCATCGATGCCCGTCAATCCCGAAAAGCCAGCGCTGTGGTCAAAACCAGCAACCTTGAGACCTTAGCCCGCAACCATACTATGGAAGCCTGAATGATCAGACTAGGGTTGTGTGGGTATTCAAACTTGAACAAGTACAGCGAGGAGCACTGTAAATTGCAGTACTACGGATTCTGGCCATTCTGCCCCCTACGAGAACCTGACCTGACCTGTATGCCTTGCCAGGTGCCGGACTGTCTGCACCGAGGCTACCGAGACCGGTGACTGCCTTGACAGAAACGAAGAGCTTGGGATTCAATGAAGGCTCACCAGGCGTCTGTCGGCCTTGAAGGGCTCAGGCTTGGGACTTTAGGGGTTTAGGGATTAAGAACGTGTCATAATATCATAATTACTATAATATACAACCTCATACTCTAATAGTTCCTATAATATATTGTAACATACAACCCTTGTGGGCTGTCTAGTGGCTTGAGTCAGATCGAACACTTGAGGCACCAGACGCTCTCAGAAGCCAAGGCTTCCCTCGACTCGCCCCGAGACTCCCCGGGTCGGTGCCCCATCTGTCTTAGTATGGAGGCTACCAGCCGAAAGGGCGGTCGGGGCCGGTGTGTGAGTGAGTTCGTGTCTCTGTCTGTGGGTGTGCTCGTTGTTTTGCTTTGTTTCTCCCTTTCTCTTCCTCTCTCTCTCTCTCTCTTGCTTGTTCCTTCTCTCCCGGGCTAGAATCAGGCACAGCAGTGTCTAATCTTGGGCTGGTACTGCTGTTCCTCCACAGAATTGGAATCTCTCGCAGCCTAGGCTTAAAGGGCAAGATCTTTTGTTCCGTTGCAAACACGACAGCTAGGGCCTGGTGCCGCTGCTGCCACTTTACGACTCCTGCACTGCAAGTACGAGAACTGGAACTTCAAGCAGGACTATCCGGCCCAAAGAAACCGTACCAAATCTTAATAAACCCCGATAAACCCCAAACGCACCCCGGATCCAGCTCTCTCACTCCCGGCCTGAGTGTCGGGTTGTATCCACAGCCTGGGGTCGTTCCGATGGCGAGCTTGAGAGGGGTGCGAGGCTTGCAGCTTGAGGGTTTAGAGGGCTTGGGAGTGTGTTGTGTTTTAGTTTCGGGCTTGCAGGGTTTATGGGGATTTCCGGGCTAGTTTGGGCTAAATTAATGTTATTAATGTTACGGTGCAAGCTTGCACCAGGGCCACTGACGTGTCATCTGACGCTCCACGGCCAAGCTCCCGGCACGAAAGTCGCGTCGGCCGGGATGCCAAAAATGTCGCCGTCTGGTGACAGCACCTTGATGGTAGGGACGTGATTAATTCGCCTTTGGAGAAGGCTTTTGGTTTTGGGGCTCATTGTTATAGTATATACTTATTAAGGTCCAGTTCAGGAGTCCAGGATCCGAAGCGTAAGCCCTGCACGCTCAATCCGGACCAGCAAGCCGGACGGGTCTGCCCCAAATTCTGCTTATTGGTCCGTGGCGAAGCATCCCTGAGAAGAGATACCTCCATGGGAAGCCCAAGGAAGGCGAAAAAAGTTCTTCAGCTCGAACCCCGGCTTTTAAACTAAGTATGGAACCCTAAACCTTACAGCCTCTGAGCAAAGGCCCTTGAAGACACCCCCCATCTCTCTCTCTCTCTCACATGGTCGTTTGAAGAGGCCCAAACCCCAAAACCCTCAACCCCGAAACCATAAATCCTCAATCTCAGACTCTCCGCTGCGATCTCCTGAGGCCCTGAAACCATAAATCCTCAACTCCAAACTCTCCTCTCAGGCCCTGGCGGCATGGATGTAGTTTTGCAGAGAGGCAGCGAGCGGCTGTCCGATCGCCTGTGAGAACCCTCTCTCTCAGGGCTGTAGAGTTTTGTTCGAAGGGTGCATGTAAAGGATCTGGTAGCATCCCTTACCCAGAACCTCTGATAGAAAGGATCGTCCTGCTCCTGCTCAGAGGTTCCGTGTCAGAGGCATCTTGCTACGTGGAACTGTAATTCGGGGCCCCGATCTCCTGAGACTACGAAATCTTGGAAAACCCTAATGCCAAAGAACACCTTCCCGGAGTTCCGAGAAACAGGGCTTCCCAAGTGATCCAGAAGTTTACCCGGTACGGCTCCAACAACCAGCCAAGATGCTAATTCAGAGATGGTCACCAACCTCGGCTCTTCGGCTCTCGTTGAGGGGGACTTCTGAGTTTTTTAGAAGGTGTTGCAGTCGAGGTGCCAAGGTCTGCGGGTGGGGGATTCGGGCTCTGGGCTTCTGAACCCTGTTAAATACCCTAAAGCACTCTCTGCGTGAAGGTTCGGGCTTGAAGCCAAATAAGCTGGGACTGGGCTTACCCACACAGCCCAACCCCCGTTCACGAAAGGCCATGCCAAAATGCATAACGCAGCATCAGAAGGCATTATATAATGGGTATGCTGGTATAGGAAGTTTATATCCTTTATGAAAGGTACATACTGCAAGCTTGTTTCCAGTCTTCTCCGGAAACGAGTCTCCAGGCTTGAATCGGCCGGGCGGCTTTTGCCCCACTCTCAAAGCAATCAGACCCCGAATTGCTCAAGGAAGCCCCGTTTAGTCCCATCCACCGGGGTTTTATGAGAATGAGAAGGCAGAAAGACATGTATCCTTGTGCCCTAAATGTCACTGAGCCCTGGAAGTAAACCACTTTGACCACCAACAAACCGAAGACAAATCACGACCACGTCCTGAGCAACAAATATCGTGAAATTCACAAATTCTGAACCGACATAAAAGCCAGCAGACCGTCCCAGGACCAAAGCCCCTATGTATCTACATCCGGTCACATAGCCGCCATATCCCTAGTCTAAGCCCTGAGTCTTAAGCCGTACATCCTTCAAAGAATCGAAAAGCCCAAACCCAAAAGCTTTCAAACAGCAAAACATCCTCAGACTCTGAACCTCCACCGAAAGCCATGCACGGACGATTTGGCCGGGCCGCTGCGTGTCTATAACAAGCACCGTCGATGCCCCCGCGGGAACTGCAAAGATGGAGCCCTGTTGGCTCGCCACCCCATGCAGCCACTTGTAGCCTTGACACTTTAGGGTTCATGGTTTAGGGTGGATTAGCAGCTCCCCAGGCGTCGTTGATAGATGCCTTTCAGCCATTAACCATGGATACTTTAGCAACTTACAGAGTTTTGTTCGAGTATAGGTACGGGGTTAGGGTAGGGTCTATATAGGGTCTGTAGACCCTATGCGTGCCAAGCGTTGGCAGATTGACAGCGTCACATGATTCCAACTTAGTGTGCATCCAACGAAAAGCACCTAAGTGCGATCAACAGCGGAGTGATAGGTCATCAAACAATAGGTATGCGCCACGGCGCCTACATTACTCCATTAACGTTTGAGTTTGTTGTTCGGTGAAAATCACTTGTTATTTTAAATTTTGTCCATGATGATGGCGAGTTAAGAGTTAAAGCACTTCCCTAGCTACCCTGCCATTTCTCGGGATTTCGGACAAGGCAATGCTGAATCAGCTTCCTACATTGATGTTCTCTTCAAAATCTACAAGCAAAGCCGTGCCTCTGAATCCTAAACCGAAGTTTTGAATACCACAAGGCTAAACCCAAAGGTTTACGGCCGGAGCGCCTGCAGTCCCCACGTCGCCAAAAAGTTGGAGAGCCGAACTATTCCTGGGATGCGATGAACATAGCTCAGGGTCCAGTGTGGAGAGATTGTACAGAGTCTATAACCCAGGATTGATTCCAGGGTTTAGGGGTTTGGGGCCCTAAGCTTTTCATCAGAGTTTTGGGCTTGCGCTGAGGATTTATGAGGGCTTAGGAATGAAGGGTTTGGGGTTTTGCTAGGTTCAGGGTTCAGGAGCAGCTCTGAGGTATGGGTTATTTGTCAGCAACAGTAGAGTCACAACAAAAAAGGGGTGTGATACACCATGCAAAGCAGAATGCAATTCACATCAGACCGCGGGGGCAGTACATCACGACCCCCACGAAGTAGACCCTCGAAAAGTCACAGCAAGCCCTGAACGCGAAGCTTCGAAAGCTCTGAACCTTAAGCAATGCCTTCATCCTCATTTCTACCAAACAGATCCGGAATCCACACACACCACTACAAGCCCAAAAAAAATCCCAGCATCCCCTCGGCCGCGAGGACCGGGTCGATGCGCATTACCTTCCGAGCAAATGGAAAAACACATGAGCGGAGGTTACCCATATGTGTAAAGGTACATAACTGGTATAATACAATATCATGGGACAAGATAAGACAATACATCTACATATATATATATATTTATTTATTTATTTATACCTATATACACACCCCTTAAAAACATATATATATATGTGCACATACATACACATAACTACAATAAATTGTATTAGGTTCTGTTTTATTATATGAAAATAGATACACCTGCATAATTATGTGTGTATATATATATATGTATACACACATTTGGGGTCCACAGGTAAACCCCAGTAAACCCCAGGCCCTGTGAACTCATCCGGCCTGGGTCGCCGAGTACGGGATGCAGTACACGAAGCCATCGTCGCCAAGGACGACCTCTGATATGGCTTTGGGCCTTTCGCCAGGAACCACAAGGCACGCTAACATAAACGTCTGGGAGATCCGTACTTTATTGGATTACTTCAAACATGGATATTTGTATATCTCAGCCATCTGGGTTTTATTTAAGTGCCTTGCGTACTCCCACTTAGGATGCTTAGCGGAGTTTCTTGGAAGGTTTGACAAAGTTTTCGAGGGCTTTAGGGCTCATCGCACGTCAATCACATCATGAGATCCCCAGGATGTGTGCTAAACTTCTGATTCTGTTGCTGTGAGATGCCTTGTTGGATAAGGCGATGCGGCTCCTGTCTCGGCAGCTGCTCGATTCAGCATTTCGTTGTAACGACATCATAGACCCTCAGGACCCATGTACCTGCAAGTTCTTTTCGGCCTTAGAGGGGCTCCTGTATGGGGGTCTAAAGCCAAGGTATATGATGTGGTTAAAGGCGTTTGACCCTGGACCGACCCATTCAGACCCCTACGAAACCCTATACAACGAAAAACCCTTCAACACTGAAAAACATTTTGACGACAGGCGACGGCGCCATACTTCGCAAAGCTTCCCGAAAGCGGCGAGGAGGGAGCAATGAGGGCGACTTCAGTTCCTCGCAAAGGGGATCTTAGAGTCTTAAAGGTTGTGGTTTAAGGTTCAGGACTTGTTGTAGTCACGGTTCATACGGTTCTAATTGATATAGGCAGGGGCCTTTACAGATACCGTAGAAGCGGTTCTGAGGGTTCTAGCGAGTTTTCGAAGGAGACCCATGATCTGGGATGTGATTTAGGTGGGATTAGGGCAAAGTGCAGGGTTCAGACATCCCGCATGCGGTTGACTACGTTTAGCTTAGAACTACAAACCCGTATTGTCGAAACCCTGAACAGAAAGTCTTTACGACGAGGGTTACGTTCAAGCCGGCAGGTGCAGAACTTTCAGGGCTTGGCAGCTAGTTCTACACAGCAGGTTTGAGCAGACTGAGCCCTCAAGCTTCACCCTATCCTCTTGCAGTTCCTGTATACTTGATTTCAGCACTATAAGGAAGATTTTACCATAACATACCCACAGCCGTATTGAACAATGAAGGCCCCTCCAGCCAGACTACTCCCTCCTCAAGGTCTTGCCCGGTCGAGGCATGAGTCGACAGTTTATGTTCCAATGCAAAGCACATCGCGGTGTTCAAGGATTCTAGGAATAGGAATGCTATTCTATATGGTCCTATATGACTGCTCCGGAAAGCCGAATGCAGCTCCTGAAGCACCCTCCGCCACCCGGAGGACATTATCGGCAGCCAGTGGGGCTGCATACAAAGCGCCATCCCAGGCGAGCACCTGAAGGGCTCGGGCATTCCTTGGGATAGGGTTTTGCGGGTTTAAAATTTAGGATCTACGTTTGAGAGGTTGGGAAATAGGGTGCAGGCTCTAAGGCTTTACGAGACATCTCGCCCCATGCCACTCAAGGCCTGAATAAATGGCCGAACAACAGCGCAAAGCAGCTCACATGTTGCCTTTGTTATAGTCCCGTTTCACAGGTTGCAAAAGAAGGAAACAACCAGAAACACGCAGCAACTCACAACAACCATCCAACAACCCTAACAAAGACCAAGGCCTAAACCCTTTAACCCTGAAGCGTCAAAACCATAAACACACCGGAACACTCCCAGCCCTGACAGTAACTCGCAAGAAGCAAACGAGGCCCCCGGCCGGGGCAGTCCACTTGCTCGGGGCTTCCGCCACCGCGCCGGGCACCGCTAAGTTCCGGTTGGGCGCCTGAGTCGGGCTGTAAATAAGGAGCCTTCATGCATTTAAGGATTTTAGCGGTTTAGAGGTTTGGGATTTAAGGTTTGGGGGTGGGGCGGGGGGATGCAACATTCCAAGTCACGCCTGAAAACCTTCACACCGAAAACTCTTATTGATGGGGTCTTAATAACTAGAATAGGGTTTTGGGGGCTCCTTATTATAGTTATATAGTTATAGTATAATATACCCCGAAACCCTATAGTCTAATTATTGAGGCCCCAAAATTAACCTAAAAGTCATTTCCGGGCCCTTGCGGCTTCGTGGTTTGGCAGACGGTCGATCTTTCACAAGGAGTCAGTAGATCAACTGTTTACTAACGTTGCTAGTTGAAACCAATGCTGCCTGACCATGATAGCAATGAAGCCCATGGTCGACGCTCGTAGCAACACCACCAGGCAACAAATGCCTGAAGTTCGTTCTGTTGACAGTAACCGTCTGCAGCTCCAAACTGCAACCCCAAGGCAACACTCAACACCCCGAAACAATTCAACTCCACGGACGTCCCACATCGACCTCAACCCGGAACGACCCAGTCACGCTCATCGGTCTCCGGCTGCCAACAGAAACGAACCGAACACCCATCAAGAAGCCTGTCTAGCCCTCTTCAACGATCACAACAGCCCCGGTTTTCAAAGCTGTTTCCGAGGTATCAGTTCCAGTAAGCCGAGGCTCCGCATAGGTGGCCCCACCATCCACGAGCGACAGTCGGTGCCTCTCGGGCACGATTCAGCTCTGGCATCCGTTTTGCAGCTTTGTTCTTTCTTGATGTAGCGTTTTCTCCTTGTGACAAATCCCGCGGTTTATGTAGAGTTTGCCTAGCAGGTGACTGGCAGTGTGGATGCCGGAGCATGCAAACCATGATCGTACATAGGGCAGTAACGCGAGTGTAAGCTCTGAATCAGCATCAAGTTCCTCTTAATTGAAGTACTGCAGCCCTATACCAAGCCAGGAAAAGTTTAGCTACTTCGAGCCCAAGCGTCCGAGAATCCGAAACCCAAATCTTAAACTGGGGGTTTGGGACTGTCGGGTCGTATCTAGATTGATTCATGAGCCCTATCCCTAAAGTCGCGCTTGCGGGTTCTTTGGCAACAGGGTCCGGGACAAGGCTTTCTTGGACATCTTTCCGGGCTAGAGTTGATCATCAGGACGTGCAAGGCCGGTTGGGGTTGGGGGTTTACCTTAACCCTGAGGAACCTACCTTTTTAAGGACGTATATAAGGAGATCATAATAAGGAACCCTAAAAAGGTAGGTTCTTCAGGGTTAAGGTGGGGATTATAGTTTACGGATCAGAGCTTGGGGCTGTCCTAGTAGAAACATGTCGCTTCTGAACACAATCGCGGTGTGGAAGCTGTGGCTGGTATTATTAGGACCAGGGTTGGTATAATAACGATTATGTATGCTGGTCCAATCCACATCGCTGTGAGGTCTTCGCCCAGTGTCAGGTTTACCGATGCTGCCAGACTCGAGTTTGAGGCTTCCGCTGCTTTGGGAGCAAGGTCCGTGTTTTCAGGGCTGGTTTAGGGGCCTTGGAGTGTGCAGTAGCGCTCGAGGTGCTCCTTGAAGCTCGAGGTGTAATCTAGGAGTCTGCACACTGTATAGCCTCGTTATCCCGAGCATAGTAACAAGGATGAACATAATTAGAACTCATAATTTTACATGCCATAGATAAAGAGGATTATGGGATGGAGCCAGGGATGGTCTTGCTTTCAAGGGGCCACGGGCATCCGTTTCGCACGCAGCCCACAGTGGACACCTGCGTGCAATGGACACTGCAGGAACATTCGGACCCGAGACCCCTAAACAGGGCCAAGCACCCATCATATCAAATCCAAAAATCCCCTCCTTTGAAACCTAGACAAGGCTGAAGACGACAACGAACACTGATGCTCGGGAGGGAAGCACAGCACCATCCTCATTACGATCCCTGAAATGTAAGGACGAGGGAGTTCTTGATCGGGGCTTCGGTAAGAAGGTCTGGAACCCCTTGCACCCTGAGCCCTACAACCAGCTACTATCCAAGTCCAAAATGCCTGTCAAGCCTGTAAACACCATCTTATTAGAACCTTATTCTCAGGACCTCGAAGCTCGTCCCATCGCAGAGGAGGGTCCCCGTTCCAACCAGGCCTGGAGGCTGTGGGGCCGAAAGCCTTCTTTTGAATGGTTGTTGGGGGTGGCGTAGGGGATTTTGGGTCAGTGTTCGTCCTTGCACTGGACTTTTCGTTCATCTTCAATGCCGAAGCCGTCCGCCTGAAACCTGGAACCCGACAGCCCTAAGCCCCAAACCACAAGCGTTCAAGGCTTTGGAGTTTTCGAGGTGGGCGCTAGCCGCTAGATTATTGTGGAGGTATCTATAGAGAGCACATCGTAAAGGGCTAAGGCTACAGCGGGTCAGGGCGGGTTTAGGGTTTGTAAACCTTGCGACTGCAGTTTGGGCTTAAGTTTAGGGTTCCAAACTCCAACAAACCTCTTGTCGAACCTGCGCGTCGGGCCCTCTCTACGTCCTGTCCTACTTCCTGCCTTCGCGGACAATGTCTATATAGCAAGACTCCCACTTGACAAAACCAAGTCCCCAAACCCTAACTAAAGCCTCACAATTCCAGATCCCATACCCTCCAAACGCCGAACTCCCAAACCCTGGAACTCCGCCCCCCAAATCCCCAACACCGAGCTGCCACGCCCTCCCGCACCATTCAAAACCCACAGCGGAGCTGAGGGACCCGGCCCCAGTGTACGTCGTGACAGTCCAGGCTCCGACTGGAACCGCTGGGGAGGGGATCCTGAAGAACCCTAAACTCAAAACCCTAAATACACGCTCAACCCTAAATAAGCCCTAGAAAGCCTAAACTAAACCCTAAACCCGAAAATAGACCCTAAACTAAACCCCAAACATACCCTAAACTCAAACACTTCTGGCTTCGAGGCGCAGGGCTTCGAGCACAAAGTGTCTTTACCATGAGGTTTCAGGGCCTCTTTGGGCTGAGGGTCTTGGGGCCTAGGTCTGGGCCAGGACCCTCCTTGTACCCTCAAATAGGGGTATATGGTGCCAAATAGTGGGTACTTAGGGTCTAATAGAGGGTAGATGGAGGGTCTAGGGGTTTAGGGTTGACGAACATGGCGAACGTGCAGCGTGTGAGGAAAGAAGCAAGAAAGCTGTCGGTCGGGCTGGACGAGAAGCCCGGAAGATAGCAAACGGCTTGGGCTTTTCAGGAACACCAACTTTAGAGTGTAGGACTTCAAAGTTTGATGTTTTAGAGTTTTTAGACATTCACACTAAACCAACACCAAAGCACCGCACAGGGCGGTACGACTTCCAGCACGTCTCTTGTTCCACTACGTTGTGCAAGCAGCCTTGACATACTTACTATACTAACACCTGAATCATAATATGCGCATGCTATCGAAAGAACGGCCCAACACCCAAACCGACAAAGAACTGATTCTTGAAATTCACAGAATTATATCCTACAGACGTTCACTCAAAGCCCACCCCTCCCCGCCCCAGAAACCTGTTGCATTCCGGCAAATTATGCTGAACACTGAATCCCTCAACCCCAATCCTTTGAAGGATTGACGAGGGTGCATAGAGTTGACCCGAGCCTGGATGGCTCCCTGTTGCAACGGAATGACGCTGCCATTCGCCGCCACTTGGCGTGCGAACGGCAGGGGCAGTCCTTCTTCAGTGTGTGTGCGCCGTATAACAACAGGGCTTCTAGGGCTTGGGATTTATGGGCTCTATAATGAGGGCTTTGGGCTTCAGGGGCTTTCAGCTTTCGCGTTTAGGGCTTAAGGCTTTGGGCGGGTGGTGGTACCTACATTTAGAGTTTGATGGGCTCATCACGGGTACTTAACTGCAAAGGTCTGTGGCAGACTTCACGAAACGCTAAAGCCAAGCTTCTGGCTATGGGGCTTAGGGCTTGGACCCCGTCCCCAAAAGCATCGCAAGCTTTCGCCACCTTCTCTACAAAACCCGACGGGTGACGAGATTGACAGCCCTCCACCTTCCAGGTATTTTTGGGGGTAGGGTTTCATGGTGGGCCAGGGCGACCACCCGAAAAGGTTCGGAGGTAGATAATGATGAGTACGACTGGAGTAGCTAACCCGGTAGTAAATGGGAGTATAAGTTGAAAGTAGTCGAAAGTCAAAGCTCGTAGGTTCAGGGCTTGTGTTGCGGCTTAGACTTCAATAGTTTAGACCTTCAGGGCCTGTAAGATGTATTATGCTTTGAGAAACTCCTCAGTTCTGCCCTCCGAACATGCAGAAATATCAGAACCGCAAACCCCCAAAAGACCTCAAGCTCCGCAGGCTCGGAACCACTACATCCTCAAACCCTCCCTTAACCCTGAAGAACCTACCTTTTTAAGGACTTATAGATGGAAATCATAATAAGGAACCCTAAAAAGGTAGGTTCTTCAGGGTTAAGGTGAACCTACAAACCCCTACAAGGATGCCCTCCTGGCGCCGGCGCGCCCGGCGCATCGAACGCGCCGCTGCAGTCGGCGGCTAACAGCCAGGGTAGGTGGCAAAAGAGGATCCTCGCCAACAAGTCTAGGCTTCGGGGTAGGCTCTCAGGAAGCTTCGTTCGGCAAAGCAGAACACGTTCTGGGGTTCAGGTGCTGTGTGGCTTATATTCAGCTGGCTGCGGAAATATCGACGGGGTGCTACACTCCAAGGGTCCCTTTGCTCCTCAGAAAATCCCGGATCTGTTGGGTTTGGGGCTCAAGACTTTGAAGCTTGGGGTTCATAAAGAATCTCGGGTTTTGGCGAAGCCCTTGAATGGGCGAGACAAGCACGTAACCTCACAGCTAGAACGAATAGACAAAAGCCAGAACCAGTCGAAGCTCCCCCCAATAAATCGCAAATGGGTGATGTTATACACTCTGCATAGATCCTAAAGTCCTAAACTGCTATATCGTCAACTCACCGAACCTGTACCACTTCACCCCAAACACTGCCGAAAAATATCAAGGGCCCTGCCCGACCTCAGAAGCATCGGCCGCGGCCACTGACCATGACCCTTGCCTGGTCGGAAAAGCAGAGTTCCTCTCGAGGAACCGGTGTAATCTACACAAAGCAAGCTTGACATGAGCCCAATAGGCTCTATCAGTCTCGGAGGCAGGTTTTGAAGAAGTCAGGCGTCGCAGTGGCGTTTCCTGGCTTTTTCATCGGAGAGTTTCGTTCTAGGAGGTTTGGAAGTTCGCGGTTTTGGGGCTTGGGCTGGCCAATACCGAAACCCAGGTCGGGTTTCCCACAGTCAGGCCCTGCTCGAGAACACCGTCAGAGGAAAACAGGCTATCGAACCTACCATTCCCAAAGTCGCCCGTACAAGGAGAAGATGATTTGCAGAAGCTGGCAATCACTCACTGAACCCTAAACCCTGAATCCTTAAGATCCTTAAGTGCCTAAACCGAAGGAATGCACCATTGGCCTCTGATCCTGCGCCCCAGGCAGGCCCGGGCGCAAGATCGGAACTCATCTTATACCGGGTCTTGAAACTATAACTAGTGGCCCCTCTTTTCCTCAGTCTTTACAAGCGCATTTTGCGTCCGTGTATGTGGGATCTTTGGGGTGGGGGGGTCCCTTTTGGACGTTTAGGGTCTCAGGGTCTGGTTTCTGGGGTTTAAAGTTTGGCCTTGAGAAAGACAGCGGCGAGGACAGCTGGATCACGTTCAGCTCCAGGCGTGGCTGTAACAGGAAACCTCTACACGCAAGTACCCCGGCACAGGGAAATACTGAACCCTATGGCCTGGCGCAGCCACCTTCAACCTCCGGACCCAACATTTTAAAGTGCAAACCCTACACCCGGCCCAAACCTCCTGAAGCTCAAAACACCTGAAACAAAAGCCTGAACTCAGACTTCTAGACCTTGACAGCAAACGCATCTGTGCCCCACCCCCCCCTCCCCGGTTCTTTCCGACGCGCAGTCTTTGCGTGCCGCTTGCAAACCACCTTCGGTGGCCCATGGTGCTCCGCAGGTCCTGAACACAGGGACGTCTACGGGGTCTATGGGAGCACAACAAGTAGCCCTGAACTAAGCAAAGTCTCTTCAACCACACAGGAAGTCTTAGCACAGTACTCTACTTCCTGTTCAAGTCTTGTTGTGTGTGTGTGTGTTGACCATCACTCGGTAGGAAGAAAACAAGCTCCGCCAGAACTTGCAAACCTATCAACTCTGAACCCCAGTAGCGTAGTCAAATTCTCAACCAGAAGACCTCAGATTTGCTTCCGCGGGCTCCAGCGTTCCTCGCGGCTTACCGAGATGTTAAACCGTCTGTCTTCGTGCAGGGCGTGTCGGTGGAGGAGCCCAGAAAGGAATCGGCGGAGGGTCTGGGGTTCGTGTGGGTTTGGGATTTGAGGGTTCAGGGGTTTCAGGGCTTGATAAGATAAGTCTGGCATGGTTCTTTGACCTTAGCCCCGCTGTAGAGGTTCCAGGTGGAAATGGGTCTAAGATTTGGGCAATTGGGCCTAGAATCTGTGGGAATTCGGTGGCCAAGGGGTGTGGCTATATGTGGTAATCTTAAGCCTGCAGAATGCTACCGAAGTTCGGTGCAGGCAGGCGCCGAGGTGTCCATGGACCCTAAATTCAAAGAGAAGGCGCACGGGTTAGTGACCTGTATCTCGAAGTTCATGGCTCGATAAAATCCAAGCCCGGCTCGAAGCACGCCTCATTTCCGCAGCCAGACATCGCCATCGCTCCAACGCAGTGAGGCCTGGAAAGCCAGAAAGCTCTGCAGCATTTATGCCCTAAGCCAGCACAATCAAAGGCTGCCCGGGATATTCCCTGCTCCTCGCCTGCGCATCCTCGTTGAAGGTGCCAAACATCCGATGCCCTGAACGCCAGGGCTCGGACGATTGGCACAGGGAGCTGAGATCCGGGTCTTGATGGGGTGTCGGGTTTAGAATACCTATACTATTTGGGGGGGGTTCCTTGTTATGATTATTAAAGTAGAATGGGCCCCAAAACCCTATTCTACCTATTAAGGCCCCTACATCTTAGATCCCTTATAGTATCCCTTATAGATCCCTTTAAAGGAACTCCTACTCTAATTCTTAAGCCTTATAAGCCCTGCACTCCGGAAGCCCACCGAGGCGCTACGCTCCGATGTGCACCCGGCCTCCGTGCGATAGGCAGACCTGCGATTCGCCTTGAGGGGACCTCGGCAGTTTAGGGTTTAGGGTTTAGGGCTCAGCCAGCAGCTCGGAAACCTATAGACATGAACCAAACAGGTAATGTAGGGGCCTTAATAATTATAGAATAGGGTTTGGGGGGGCCCATAATACTATACGTATTACAACAAGGAACCTTGGGTATGGGGTTTTAGGAAAGTAAGTAGGGTTTTAGGGATCAGGGGTTCGTTTCTGCAGGGTTTAGCTTTGTTTCTTTGTTTATGGTGGCATCTTTTCATTTAAAAAGACCTGTCGAAACGAGAAACCCCCTGCCCTGAAATTAATCATGCTTACCGGGCTTGGGCATTGCCGTGCACAGGATCCTGCAGCTCCCTTAGGAGATCTTAGGAGAAATAGGTCGAAGGGGGAAGCGGCAACTGAGTGGTGCATGTACCGCAGAGAGTTTGGAAACCTATAGACATGAACCAAGCAGGTAATGTAGGGGCCTTAATAATTATAGAATAGGGTTTTGGGACCCATAATACTATACGTATTACAACAAGGAACCCCCAAAACAGTATTGGTAACTATTCAGGCCCCTATATTACTTAGTCATAAGTTTTTCGCCGAATGTCCTGTTTACAATGGCAGGCCCTGGAGCCAGGGCCTCTGTTTCAGATGGAAGGTACGTGTCACAAGCGAGACATGAGAAACCCTAAATTTGCTGAACTGCTACACCTAAACCTGAACCCAGAAGCCTAGCACCTCCTGCCGGGGCACAGAACTGCCACAGAGCTGTTGCTGAAGATGACAAGCGAGTCAATGATCTGCGCGATCATCTCGCCGTCCTTGAGGGTGCTTTCAAAATAGGTCTCGGTTGAGCAGGGTTTGGGGACTGCAGTAATGGAAGCCGGGGCTAGACTTTCAAGGTTTTCTGGGTGTATATTTGCTCGAATTCACGGACGATGAGAGTAACCGGCCTTGTTACAGAAGGGACCAAGATGGAGATAATTCTATGGCGGCCTCAGGTGACGCAAGTGGGTTGACCCAAACTGAACCCAAAGCCCTGAAAGAAGTGTCCTGTCTGAACCAGCAGCCCTGTAGTCTCTTGAGCACCGACCGGCCGTAGAATTTGCCTGGAGCGGGGACCGGGGAGCTGTGGTATTCAGGAGTTTCGGGTTCTTTGGGGGCTCTTCGGAATATAGGGCTTTGCAGTCTTCAGTCGGAGGCAGTTCCGTAGTCCGTAGGGCTTTCGCGGCTTAGGGTTTACTATTTCAAAGAGCTGCAGGCGTGCCGAACCCCGAGACAACTTCGAAGCCCGAATGTATGCAGTAGACTGGGGATCGGAGCATCTCTGTGCCACTATCCGTTTTGGTCAGTTTCTTTCGATGAGTGTCAATGCTACGTAAACCATCTCGTTCTAGCTGCGCTGGGAGGGGGAAGTAGTGCTGGACCCAGACATTGCATCTGAATAACTCAACATACGAGTACCGTAAGATACCTCTTATTTCATGAGGCCCACGACAGAATAAAGGAGTCATGAATGGAGTATATTAATTCTTCTATTCGTGAACCCTCCGAGTGCCCGGACCCGTAGCCGACTGCTTCTGGGGAATGACCGGGGTGATGTCGACGATGGTGTTGCTCTCTAAGGCCTCCACGACCTTTGGGAGCTTCTGGCTTCAGGGACTCTTGAAGCCTCAATACCCCCTAAAGCTCCGATACCGAAGCCCCCAACTCCTCGCACACCCTGATGGGGGAGAGGGAAGTGACGATTTCGCGGTGGGGGCTTGTGGTTTCAGAACTTCGTCGCGGGCTTTGGGCAGGTAGTTCGGCTCTGCAGTGTCCATGTTATTTTTTTTTGTCGCCTCTTTTCCTTCTGCCCGGTTAAGTTAGGTTAGTCGGAATGCCTACTAGGCGGAGGCCTTGGCCAGGGACAGGGTTCAGGGCTTCTCATTTCAAGGTAGGGCATGGGGGGGTACGGTAGTTTAGGATTCGGGCTTGGAGGGCTGGGACGGGCTGATGACATCCTGAACTTTAGGGGCTAAGGGCGGCTTTAGTTTTGGGGGGTGTCATCGAAACAAACTAAACGCCCTGGTAGACCTGAAGCTTTCCATCAGAGCTGACATGCCCAACCCCCTCCAAAAGCCAAGTAAGAGCGGCGATCAGGCTTGGCTGGTTTATTCTATGCATTATTTTTATACTTGTGGCTGGCAGCTCATTGTAGACCAACCCAGCGTATCCGCTTCCCGTTTACTCCACTTGCATCCATCGAAGACCCATCGAAGAACCGAAAAGCACACCCCTTGACCCTGCCGAAACACTCAGCGCCAGACTCAAGCCCGCGCGACTCTAAGACTTTGGGTTGGGGGGGCTTCACGCACTTAAAACATATCGATCTGACGCACAATACGGGTGAGAAAGTACACATGTAAATACATACACATGTATAATGTGCATCCATCGTGTGTGGCTGTTATATA
Organism: Symbiodinium sp. clade A Y106; assembly: GCA_003297005.1. Classification (NCBI taxonomy): domain Eukaryota; class Dinophyceae; order Suessiales; family Symbiodiniaceae; genus Symbiodinium; species Symbiodinium sp. clade A. The sequence goes on from BGNK01002491.1 coordinate 70,540, forward strand.
TGCAACCTACCGAGCTACTAAGTATCCGCCTGCAACCAACTGCAAAGACTCGCTGAAACTCAAACCGGGCTTGAGCTTGGAACCTCTTCGTGCGCTGATTTGCACACCTCGCGCGTTTCGGGCTGCAAGACTAAAATATGGGGGCCTGAATGAATAGAATAGGGATTCGGGGTAGACCACAATACAATCATATAAAGCTTTCTGAATGAATAATGACTGAATATCCCGAGCACCATTGCGGGCCATACTTGTACGGGTCCATGCTCTATTGCACCTCGTTGTCTTATCATCGGTGGAAGGCATATCCAAAGATGAACATGGATCCTATATACTACTTTGGGAACTTGGAACAGCTTCACCAGGTAGGGGTCATGCCTCGGGACGGATCCAAGCATCGAGATCTATGTCTAGAAGCTTGCTGTTTCTGGGGTGTACGTTTCAGGATTCCGCATCTGCGCCCGTGGCTCTGGAGCCTGGCGTCGGGGTCCAGTAAGGGTGGTACTTAGTTGAGGGCCTTGATTACCGAAGGCCTCAACAAGAGACCCACAAACTCGATTTTATCGGAACCCTACGCGACAGTTGAAGAAGGTAGCTTGAGGCAGGGGTCAAGGTTTGGAGATTTCATAGGCCTTGGGACCGGCAACTCGGGAACTCACCCAAACCACAAAGCCCCAAACCAAAAGTCCTACACCCGAACACAACCCATAACACGGAACCCTTGATTCTGACAGCGTCTTAGTGCATCTCAGAATTAAATCATATGGGGACGATGACAGGGTACGGTTACTAGCATGTTTTAGCCAGACATATTAGTCCCTTGAGGGGATGCCTGGGGACAGCTCGTGCATGAGCTCCCCAGGCCCACTCTTTCCAGAATGCGGGCGAAGCCATGGGAAAGCATCTCGGTGAATTAGAGGGGTGTCGGGTACTCCTTTTTGATTTGAGGGTCTCTGATGGAGCTTCTATCCGGATGTCCAGGTCTCTCGCGATGGGGATCTCTGGGGTTCAAGGGTTCGGGCGTGAAAGACTGGGCATCGGGGCTTCTGGGATTGAGGGCACAATGACAGGGCCCGAAACAGCCCCAACCCTTAACCGGCGTGTCAGATGGCCAAAGTGGCCTGCGATCCCGAGCCGAAACGGAGCCAAGATTGAGACTTTGAACAGTGAAGTCTGTAGATCATGAACCCTGTAAGCCCAAGACCCTAAGCCCGAAAGACCCCGCACCCGATTTTCAAGGAGCCCTTGACCTTGAATCCTGAAAAAAGCCCTGAATTTACCTTAGGCTTCAGCTCGCCCCGCAAGAGAATTCATCACATCCAGCCCCTCCACGGTCCATCGGCAACGAGAGATCTTAGGGCTGAGCTCTAGACCCATGATAGGGGACTTCACACAAACACTGACAGCAAGTAATTCGTGCCATTAGATTGCCTTGATCGGGACTTCGCGGGGCATATCAAGCTCTATAACTATATAGGGACTGTATGGATCATTGATACTAATCACTCAGACCCCTGAACGGTATTGCTGTCGGGGACGGCGCCGAATGAAATGCAATGGGTTGAGGAGTATGCTAACTGCTAAACGGCGAGCATGAGACGACCTGTAAACATGATTGTGGGGTATCTATCGGCACCCGCCATTACACTACATGTCTAAATACGAAGCCAACACCGCTTTTTTGTCTCACACACTGCTCATGTGAGTCGGAGATGAGTGCTCTTCTTCTTGCTCTTCCTCCGGGCAGGCTTTGCAAGAGGAACCCCATCAAGCCAACACTGAAGCCCCCTTTGGGTGGGCAGCCGGAAGCTTCAGACCACGCCAGTCTATATAATACTTCGAGCCGCTGGTTGGTGCTATACTCGCTTTTTCCTAAAGCCCTGAACCCTAAGCTTATGCAGAGGGATTCGACCACCGCGTAAGGCCAACAGCATGACAGGAAAAAGGTTGTCGGGACAAGCAACCTTTTCCGGACTCAGCTCCTCCGAAATCTTTAGCTCAGGTCAGGGCAGGGCAAGAACACCACTTAACACACTAGGACACTGAACCTGGGAGGAAAAGAGGCCCCAATATCAATGAGAACTAGAAGGGCCCGTATGATACGGAAATCCGTCTTGCAACCCGAATTCACCAACTCAAATCCCGACTCTGCCCAACACGAAACCTCGACTAGTAACCACCTGTCCTGTCCCCAGAATTCAAAGCCGCAAGTCCTAAACCCAAAACTGCTCAACCCTAGCCGTCTCAACTCGACATACCTAATTGAATTACAACTCAGACGCTTGCCTCTAAACCCCTGAACCCAGACGATAATGCCCCAAAGTCGTGTGGCTGATACCCGCGCCCAAACCCCAAATACGGATCTTTACCTTAGCCCTACATTCCTAGCTCTGGAGACCCACATCGATACACTGAAATGCCTAAACCGATACCCTGCACCCAAAATCTGAACTTGAACTGAATACTTGCTGCGGCGCCTCCGCTACCTCGGAGCCGGCGAAACCTGCGACTTCCGACTCGGTGGGAAGGATGCCTCCGCAACGAAGGTTTCGGGTTTAGGGTTCTTCCGGATCTTTGCTTTAAAGGGCCCGAATAACTAGACTAGAATGAGTCTTCGAGGATTTCGTGGAGTTTTCGTTGTGCTTTTTTCAAAGGGCTCAATGTAGGGGCCTACTTGTTGAAATGGATCTCCATGGGTTTGCCATAGTGGCAGGACAAAAAACTCGCATAATTATAGTATAGCGTCGAAGGCTTTTCGGGTTTAAGTTTAAGGTATAAGAGTTCGGCTTGACGGGTTATGGCTGCCGGGGTCCTATGAACTAATGGGTCTGAGACATGGGGCTTATGGAGGAACCATATGGGAGTTTCCGAAAATTAGGGGTACCTTCCCCGAATTTCGGAAACTCCCATATTACTGGACCAAAACAGAGCGGTGTTGTTTACTTGCGTGGATCCAACCTATGGAACTTTATGTTCTGCAGTGGAGGCAAACACAAGACCCGGGCACGTGTGGGCTCAGGAAATAGGGGGACCCCATAAACCCTAGCTGGTGGGGGGTTGTCTTCAAAACGAGGACCCCCCCCCAAAAAAAAAACAGATAGGTTTCAGAAACCCTGAACCCCTAAACCCTAATCCCCTAAACCCTCTGAACCCTCTAAACCCTAAACAGAAGCTCTGCTCGCCTTCATCCTCCTCCTGGCCAGGGGAGAGCGATGTCACTGAGGGTTAGGGGATGCGGCCCCCCCCTCAGGTCCCTGAAACACTGGGGTTTCAGTTTAGGATTTTCCTCGAGGGTTGGGGACCCGGGGGTTGCAGATCGCTTCACAACATGATCATGATCCTTGAACCCTACATTTCCCTCACCCAAAACTTGTGACAACAGTTTCCGATCGGTTTTGGACTCGAGTGGATCGCAACTCCTGCTTGGGAGTTGAGGGTCTGACCAGTTTAGAAGTGAGCGACAGGCAAACCCGAGGCTCCGAAACCTAAAGCCTCCATCCTAAACCCGAAAGAAGCCTGAACCCTTAATTAACCCTGTACCTTAATCTCGGAAACAAAGAGGCGAGCGGTGCCTTACATGCCTGGTTTCGGGGTCGAGGGTTTCGATCGAGGCCTCCGAGTTATTGGGGGTCTGGTTTTGAGGGTTTGTGCAGGGAGTGCTCCTGTTGACTCTGCTGATGGACAACAGCCTGCAATGTCCGTGATAACCATAACTCCCAGAGTTTAGTATATAGGGTATCTAGAACTAAGCAGAGTAATACACGATCAGCGCAACCATAACCGATAAGTTCATCTCTTGCACTCCCAGACTCCCAAATGTCCCAACTCCCAAGTCCGAACTGCATGAGATCGATCCCTGCATCTTTACGATCAAGTACGGAATGGATCCTGCTGATGTGGCCTCCAGCATACTCCGGAGATCTCGAAACCTCGAACTCTTGGGCCCTATCACGCTACCTGACGCAATAGCCTTTGTCTGGAGAAAACATCCCTAAACCTCTAAAATCCACTATGTGGGAAAACGGGGCCCCCAGAGCGGCCCTTTCTGATCCTTTAACCATACCAATTCAAATCCTTGGAAATCCCGAAACCTCACACATTCTGATGGCTCTCCCGAAGCCTCGCCGCCTTGGGCCTTCTGCACAAACCTCGCGCAAACGCAGGGGCTTCAGGGTTATGTATTACGATGTTACATGGTTGAGGGTTTAGTGTTGTATAGGGTTAAGGGCTTAGGGTTTAGGGTCCGGTGGTTTCGGACTGTGGGGTTTGGGTACACAAGGTCGTCAACGCGAAGGCTTCTCAGCACAGAAAGAAAACGGCCAATACAGGGGATCTTCTACACTTGCATTGTGCAAAGAAACCTCGATCAGGGCTGTTTCGAAATTTATCTTAACGACCCCTGCATTGCAGTGGTCGTAGAACCTGAACCGTATTATACATCCTATACCCGAACCACCAAAACCTGACCGCTATAAACCCTTATGGCTAAACCCTGTATACCCCATATATTCCCCAGACCCCTAAACACTATAAACCCTGATGGCTAAACCCTGCATACCCCACGTATTCCCCATATCACCAACCCCTAATTAAACCCCAAACCATCAACCCCTTAACCCTAATCCCCTAACCCCTCAATTTCACTTTGTCGAAAGTCTAGTCTGGCGTGTCCAGGCATCCCCGCATGAGCAGGCAGGCGGCGAACGTGTCCCGCTCCTCGACCTGAGGCCGTCGGATGAAACAGGGTTTAGGAGTTTAGGATTATGGGTCTAGGGTTTCGGGTCACAACAACTACAAAAATTGAAATGAAAAAAGGGATACTACAAGTACTAGTACAATGGGCGTGTATCGGTTGTCACGCACTTTGGTATACATAGGCTTTCATTTATAGAGCTCTATACTGCTTTGGTAGGGGCCATAATAAATCTGAACTGAGGTTTTTGGCGTACTACATAATTAAGACAAACTTATAGGGGCGCTACAAGCGGACTTGCTAAAACCCGAAGAGCTAGGAGCTGGGGGTACTACTCGTAGAAGGGGATATATCATCAAGTAAATGCTTTTGGAACCTCTATGTTATGAGCGGCAGTGGAGGGTTCATGGCGCAGGGTTTGAGGAGTTTGGGATTGTAGGGCACGGAGTTCAGTTTTGATCGCTTCGGCGTACTAATGGCCGTAATCCTTAGAGGTCTAATGCTGGCAGCCATGTCCATACTGAAAGCTGACCTGTATAGCTATAGCCTTTGCCTCCAGGATTCTATTCTCGGCCGAAGGTTGCGGATAGACTGATCAAGGAGCTTGGTGTCACCTCAAAAATGCAACAGGTGGCTGCTCTCCCGAATGCGAAAATGAATGCGAATCTCTCAAACCCCAACCCGCTCTGGGAAAAGCGCGTCTTCGAAACGGAAGGTGACAGCGTCCTTCGGCGCTGCCAAAGAGCGGCGCTTTTTAAGGTAATTGGTAGTTAGTCTTACTTCAGTTCCAGGGTTGCGCGGTGGAGGGCAATTAAAAACGAGGATGCTCATGCCTTTAGGGTGTTGAACCTTGTTCCTCCGGGGTTTGCAGTAATTACGACTGGGAACAAGGTCCGGCATGTTTACTGTTCAGGATTCTGGCGCTTCAGGCTTGTAGGTGCTGGGTCCATGCTCCACCTATGCACTAATGCATGCATGAGTGCATGCATGAGAGCATGCGTGCCTACACACGTACATAAACCAAACAAGCGCACACAAACAAACAAACAAACAAATAAGCAAACCAAACATGCACACATGCATGCATGCATGCGAACGTATCTGTGTCTTTCCGCAGGCCAGGGTGTTAGTGACGGTGTATGCTAGGATGCTTATTGCGATGTCCCACGTCATTGACTCTAGGACGACCCTACAACATGTAATGCCTTAGTCCACAGACTGATATCGACTGTCCAGGTCGACAGCCGCCCGAAATGCAGTCCTGCGAGGACAGAATCAGTGTCACACAAAGCTCGTCCAAAGGAGTGTCGACACGCTTGAGGCCAGACCTTCGGACTTCAGGACGAGATCTTTGCTTGTCAGGACACCGAAGGAAAGCTTGCAGAAGAGTTTTTGTTCTCGAAACCACATGCTTGATAAGGCACACGTCTTTGCCGCATGTACCAGCCTAGTCAGTCCAAACCAAACCTGGTGGTCCCAAATTAACGATGATATTTTGCCACCGCCCCGCTGGACGATCATCCAGCCTAAACCCCCCAAACTGGTCTTATGCAGTTGTCATCCGGCTTGGGAGTCCAAACGAGTGCGTTTTTTTGTGACATGGTGGGTGACAGTGACAATGCCCGTGGCAAACCACCAGGCGAAATCGCTCGGTTCAATATGTTCAAGAGACGAACCGATCTGAGTTTGTCAAGTACCATTTCGAAGAGTCCACGACATTCCCAATCTGCAAAACGTTGAAAAGGAGAAAATCGGACCTTACACCCCGAAGCTCCTTAAACCCCACATACAGACCCAAAAGCCCTGAATCCCAAAAGCCGAAAACGCCCGTGGAACCCTTGCATACTGTCAGCTTTGGCCCGCACCCGACGTGGATCTCCTCCACATCCGCCAAACTGCACAGGCGGTTTGGGAGCTAGAGATTCGGAGTTTAATGGGGATCTAAGATTGCACTTAGATACCAGTATATGTGTGTATGTATGTATGCATGTATGTATGTATGTATGTATGTATGCAGTATGTACGTATGGATGGATGGCGTAAGCAGGAACTTAGAGTGTTGGTCCGAGTTAACATGCGAAGGTTTAGAGTTTGGTGTTTGAGAATGAATTCTGGATAATTTGGAAAACCGTGCTTTGCATTAGCACTCCTGCCAGACACCCTCATAAACCTTACCCCTGAACCCTAACCTAAGCACAAACCTTTAATGGAACGTCTGGCAACAAGGTATGGCTTCAATCCTGCGATGCATCGGCTGAAAACTTAAGAGGTCGGGCACATGTTTTAGGCCAGTCAGCGTTTGTTTTTCCACATGTTAGAGCCCTCTCTAACGACGACCCATCAGCCCTGAACCCCAAGCCCTCCCCCAGGCGTCCGAATGCCAACCACCCCTGTCCATACAAGCAAAAGCACATAAACAGCTGCAAAACCTTGTGTAGAGTGAGAGAGGGAGAGAGAGAGAGAGACGCATCATATGTATATGTATGTGTGTGTGTGTGTATATATACATAGGTACATCTATCTATCCACACGTGCTTATGTCTTTGAAAACGACGATGCCAGGGCGCGGACCCGATTGACTTGGCGTGTCCGGCCAGCTTGATCTTCAGGGAGTCTAAGCCGCCTTTGTTTTTGTTTTTTGGATCTGGGGCTGAGGTACGACTTTTTTGTCAAAGCACTCGTTTTGGGTTGAGGGTTTAGGGATCTGTTGTTCTAGGAGTTGTGGTCTTTGGGAATTCGAGAAACGCAGGAGTTCAGTGGATTATGGAACTGAGGAGTGTGCCTTCGGGGCTTGAGCGATGCTCAGGGGTGTAAGAGGCTCAGGGCTCAGGGGCTTTACTGGGTTGTGTGTGTGTGTGGGGTTGCTGAGAAGGTTTATGACTCTTGCAGAATGGCTTGAGGGCCAAGGATGGTAGTTATAGGTGGTTCGGGCATGATCAGAAAAAAGTGTTGCGCAGTTTTGCAACGTTGTCTGCATCTACATGTGTGCTGTAGGGTTTGGAGCGCAAGCTTCCGGGATTGAAGATTGGCGAATTTACGCTTCCGGGGGTTCTGGAGTTTCCTGGTCGTACCGCTTTATGGCTGTGTGGTTGAACAATCGATCGACCACATATTGACTTGATAGCCCATCGTCTGTTTGACTCGATGCAGTGGCAGCTTTCACCTGCTTCCTGCGGCCCTGAGAAGTCAAAAGCATGAACCCACTGCCCAGAACTTGAGCCGGGACATCCAAACAACAAAAAAAAACACAATTAATCTCAAATCTTATAGACCGTACGCCCCACCAGACCAGCAACATTTAAAAATCTGAAATCCCTGAATTTCAACATCAGGCGTCCCACACTAAGCCCTTCTGCCCTAATTTTAATTGTCAACTCTCAAGGCTAAACCTGCAAAACCACAATCCCCATACCCTGAAGGCCTAAAGCCAAACACTGAGCTTGAGGCGGCTCATGGAGCAAGCGCACGCCTTCCGCTTCCCCGTCCTCTGGCTAGCACAGGTGGCAACTTGCGCGTACGTTCGGGGTTTAGAACTTTACAGCTTTGGGTTACCTGTCCTGTTTGCAGCGTGTCGTTTCTTGGTGCTTTCTGCCCCTATCCTGTTTGCAGCGCAGCTTTTCTTGGTGTTTTTCGCCCCTATCCTGTTTGCAGCGCGTCTTTGCTTGGTGCTTTTCGCCCCTATCCTGTTTGCAGCACGTCGTTTCTTGGTGCTAATTATCTGCCCCTATCCGGTTTGCAGCATGTCGTTTATTGGTGCTCTCTGCCCGTCCTGTTTGCAGCGTGTCGTTCGTTGGTCCTTGGTGCTCTCTGCCCCTGTCCTGTTTGCAGCGTGTCGTTTCTTGGTGCTCTCTGCCCCTATACTGTTTGCAGCGTGCATGACAGCACAGCCTCACCTTGAACCCGCTCACCCTACACACTAAGGCCCTAAATCCCCAGCAATCTCTCAAATCTCAGCTTCCCGCTTGAGGACAACTTCCAGCTTTCGGCCTCTGACCATCCCCTTGACCTTGCAACTTGGGTCGTGCTAAGGACGGCTGTTGGGCTCAGAGACTTTGAGGTGTCAGCGGGGGATTGCTGCTGGCATTCAAGGATTCGGATTCCCTTCTGAGACTCTTTATCACATATATGATCAAACACTACAACATAAATACGATATACATATGACATATATGTTATCATGTCATTAAAACAAGTTTAAAAATGGTATGATGTAGTGGTATAGTATACATGATGCTGTATATCTTTTTACCGCCGTGAAGGGGTCCCTATTCTATATGGGGCTTATACCTTTGTTTAGCGTTCGGTGGGGGTGAGGCTTTGGGAGTTTGGGGTTCAGGCTCAGAGTTGTTAGTCTGAGGGTTGAGCTTCCTATTAGGACTTCGGGCTGTGGGTGAAAGCACGAGGTTTAGGCAAAGTTGACAGTTCGGGGTCCAGCATTGTCCATGCGCAAACGGGCAGTTGAGGCAGTTTAGGGCTGATAATTGACCTTGTAAATGGCCACTGCTACAGTATTGGGTTGGGGGACTACTTGCGGACTGACAGCCCGAATTACCCAATATCGCTCCTAGCTGCCCAGCTCCCGCCACTGTCGACCAATTCAATTCTACATGCAAATCCTGAAAGATCCTGCCCGTAGCACCCAAAAATTCCAATACAATCATTGCGCCCCTAGTTTTATGCGCTGAAGCACGGGGGGAATACGTCTTTCAAGGTCCCTCTAACAGTCTCTATGAGCAGACCCCCTGAGGGTCCCGCAAAGACTTTGACCATCTTTTTGGCTTTCTTGCGCTGGGCTTTGAGCGCCTCCAGGCAGTGGTGGAGCTGGGTTTGGAATTTCGGGTTTGGAGAGTAGGGTGGCCTTGTACATTTTGAGTCATCCAGCTCCTACCGATTACGTAACACATCGAGTTGAAAAAAGAAGCAACCGTTCAGTTGAGGGCGGCACATGAGTCAGGACGGAATTCAAGCAAAGGGATTCAAGATGCCAAGAGGGGAAGGGCCTTGGGACTCTTGGCTTGGGAGGTGGAGGGGAGGGAGGACGTTGAGAATTCAGTCTGCTGTGTCTTCGTCTCAGCGATCTTGGAGGGCTCGAAGGTTTCTGGGATGATTCACGCTTTCGGGATGTTGTGGGGTTTAAGAATGAAAAGATGATCAGGGTTAAAGTGCTGAAGGGTGCGTTGGTGCTGCTTAAAAACTTAACTTTCGAGCGAATCACAGCATGTGTGTGAGACTCGAGAAAGGAATCCTTGTACGTATAGGTCTTACCGGTCTTACTGGAAACTATAACAATCGGGGAGCCACCCCAGCCTGCAGTGTTGGGTTCTGGATAACGGATTGGGGAGGCTGCATTCCCAAAGGGAGCCTCCTCTTCGGTCATCTCCTCTATGGGCTTTTCGCCTGGAAGGGCTTTCTGGGTTTAGGGAGTCGGGTTGTGGACTGGGAGTTTGGGATGTGGAGCCTCTGGCTTTTTTGGGTTCAAGGTTCCGAGTGCATTCAGCAACTAGTCCCAAACCAACGGTGTGCAATCGGTTCTTGCCGTCAGTATTCTACCTCTGTGAACAGTGAACGACACATCCTCTACTTATGTCTGCATCTGGATCCATCTCTTGATTAAGCTGCTTATAGGCGACTGAATGATCGGGTCGCCCCACCCTAGCCCCAACCCAAACACACATCTTCCTAGGATCCCTCACGGATAGCTCCTAGATCTGAAGAAGGATCCCTTTGCCTGGGAACCCGAAGAAGCCAGTAGCCCAACAAGCAGCTGAACTCCAAAACATAACAGCGTAACACCCAAACCGGCCGGAATCCGGAGGTGCACCTTCCGACTGAGCTGGATCCGGGCATTTCGCCTGAAGACGACGCTAGGCTTCAAATCCGTGTCAGCTTTCAAGTGCGTGGAGTTGGCTTTCGGAATCTGCAGCCCCCTTCCTCGACCCACGACCATCTCCAAAACCTTGCTTTGGCTTTTCCTGAACTCTCAGCTTCATTATGTACCGGCCCTGTCAACAGTATCCGTTAATATTGCAAATGGAATAGGACCCTCAGGCAAGCAAACGCTCAACGGTATGTATTGCAGAAACAATGGGACTTGAACTGATGTTCTCATTTTTCTCATATTCTGCTCAATGAGTCCGGTGTCTAATGTCTCCCCAGGTCCCGTAGATCCGAAATCCAAAAAACTTGCTATGAACACCGAAGCATTGGAAAAAAGCATGGACAAAGACCCATGGTATTTCTCTTTCGTCTCCATTGAGTTCGGTGCCTGACATCCCCCTAGGTCCAATAGATTTGACATCCAAAAAATCACGAAACAAACGCCGAAGCCATTGGAACAATCTTGAACAATAACGCGAATGCACCAGTGAATGTCTTGCTCTTGCAACGTTTATTGTTTGTGGTTTTCCCATAGAGCTATCAGGCGGGGGCCCATCTTAATCCAGCTCGAGCCCTGTGAACTTGACGGCCATACAGCTATAGTTAAGCTGCTGTCACATTTGAGGCTTCGACCGGGGAGCTTTTAATTTCGGTTGATACAAGGCCCTTGCTCTGAAAACTGAATTTATGAGACCAAAACCCCTGAAACCCACAAGCCTGAACTCTCAAACCCGCCTTGGACTTCTGCTTCGCAGAAGAACCGCAGCAACCTGGGCCCCGTTCTGCTGAAAGCTTGGTCGGTCCACAAGCATCGAAGAGGATGGTAAAAGCAGATGTAAGCCTTTTACTCTGAACCCTAAATAAGGCTCCACTCAATAATTTTGTACATATCCTCGTATGTGAGCCTTTTGGGTTCGGGTCGGTGTGTTCTGGTTAGGGCGGTTTGGGACGTGAGCTGTGCAGCGCTTTGGCTAGTGTTTCAAGATGCAAGTTTTAAGGCTTTGAGGTTTTGCAAAAGTGCTTGGAGGGTCAGGCTGGGTCAAGCTTTGATTCTGGGAGTTTTGACGCCGAAGGACTGTAGTTTTAGGGCTGCAGTGCTGAGGGCTTGACAAGTTGAAGCTTGAGGAAATTCATGGGAATGGAAACGTTGAACCCCACGCCAAAGGACAGGAAACGCTCAACAAGACTTCACGCCGAGGCTTTTTGTCTGAGCATCCTGCCCATGCTTCGCAAAAGCCTCCCATCGAGTTTGGGTTGAGGCTACATGAACGAATATATATATATATATATATGTATGTATATGTATATGTATATGTATATGTATATGTATATATGTACATATACACATATTATATATATATATATGTAAGTATGTATGTGTTTATGTATGTGGCTAAGGGCCTATAGTGGGCTTAGGGCTTCGGGCTTGCACCGTTTGCAGGGCCTGGGCCACAGAGCATTGGCTTTGGCAGTCCCGGGTGGGGTTGTCAGGATCCGAAATTGTAATTTTAGGGTTTGCCAGTGGGTTCTTTACGACCGAATCCCGCAGACCCCAAGACTCAAAGCTAACCCCCAAACCCGAAAACCAAACCTCATTCCGAGACCCTACCCAAACCCAAACCCGGCCGGAACGACTCCGCTCCGGCACACGCGACGAAAGTGATGGCAGCGAAGGGCTCAAAAGTGCGATCTTGAGTTAGTGCTTTCGGCTTTAGGGATCTTGAATCAAGGTTTAAGCTTTTCGCGTGGGGGTTTTGGGAATCGGGGTTCGGGCTGCCGAGTATGGCTCATCGGAAGTGAGGGCCGAAGGATTAAGTTAGGACTTTACGATGTGCATAGGTTCACCGTTTGGGGCTTGGCTTCGGAGTCAGAGCTTGGCTCTGCCTTTTGGCCTTTCGGTGTCTTGTGGCCCTGGGATCCGGAGGTTGTTCAACCATAGTTCGAAGCGTAGCAGGGCACCGGGGGCTTCCAAAGGGCTCTGGCTCGAGCCGCTACAGCTGCAATGAGGAGCTGGCATACTCTCCCTTCGTTGGCACACGGTTAAGATTTACAGGGGGCTTGGGGTTTGGTATAGGTTTGGTCTGCGAAAACCCCATGCCAGAACCCCTAGAAACCAAGAACACCTGAAACGGCTTCCTAGCACCTACGACTGCGGCTGGCCTTCGGTTTTGAAGGGTCTTCCTAGAGTGGGAGTGGGAGTGGGAGTGGGAGTAGGTGTGAGTGTGGGTGTGTGCAAGTGTGCAAGTGTGCAAGTGTGCAAGTGTGCAAGTGTGCAAGTGTGCAAGTGTGCAAGTGTGCAAGTGTGCAAGTGTGTGTGTGTGTGTGTGTGTCTGTCTGTCTCTGTGTCCGTGTGTCCGTGTGTCCGTGTGTCCGCGTGTCTGTGTGTCTGCGTGTCTGTGTATTTTTGTGTGTGTGTGTGTGCGATTGTGTGTGTGTGCGTTTGTGTGTGTGTGTACGTCGAGACTCAGAACACAGAATTTGGAGAGCAAGAAGGACCAGCAATTCGCACACCACAACGGGAAACCAACCAAAACCGCCTCGAGCCCTACAAAGCCTTACGCTCTGGAAGAAAGAGCTTGAAGCCTCAGCGGGCTGACACATCTTCAAAACACAGCAGTCCTGACATTTAACATGAGCTTCGGAACCTGCAGCGCGACCCTGCGGACACCGATGAACCTTAAGCGAGCTCGTTTTCCTGAACTTCTTGTCAGGACGTCCTCTCTGCCTTGGGTTTTTTACCGTCTAGGGCAACAGAAACTCGCTGAGCCCGAAACCTCAACAGGCAATATTGCTCGGCAACTCGGCAGTACTGGAGCCTGTACCCCAATATGCACGCTTGGCACCATCCTGAACCACGGAACCTCTGTACCCAAAGCAGAAGAAAGTGACGGCCGTGTGCTGTTCACTCCCGCAGCTTGCGAAGCCTCGCCTGCACAACAAGACCACAGGAGCAGCAACATCTCTGGTCGTTTGTGGTTATACGTTTAAGGTTTTAAATTCGGGGCAGGTGGTAGGCCCACCTGGAAGCATCTCAATAGACTCAGAATGCGCAGCTCGAAGCTCAGAAGCTCTATAGCTTTTAGCTTTCGTGTACAGGGTCTGCTTGTAACGCAAAACGCGAGAAACCTATACTATAGTCTAAGGGCATATAATTGACTCATATAGTTATTACAGAAGTTGGAATCAGAATCGATGCAGGTTGGTTGGGGTTCGGCTTCTTCTTGCCATTTCCCGTCGCATGTTGAGCTGCCTTGTGGGCTCCAGCCGTGAGGCTCGGCTGTGTAAGGGGGAACAAGCGAGAAGTTCAACTGGATGCCTCGGGTTTAGGAGGCCCTAGGATTCGAAACCTCAACCTTACTTTACACCCTAAATCCGAATCAAGCCCTGAACCCCTGATCGGAAAACCGCTACATGGCCAAGCGAAGCCACCAAGGAGTCTTATTTGCCTCCAAGTCGTCATCATCGGCCTGGGCTACATTCTTGCAGGGTCTTCAGATCTAATACGGAGTTTCTGAGCACTTCGACTACCAGTGGCTAGGGTTTTGCGCCGAGCCTGAACCCAGATTACTGTTGAAAGAGAAAGCCGCACACCCACTTCCCCCACGCCGGCCCGGCACAGACAGAGACACCTTCTATGGAAGCGGTGTTGGCAAGAGCAAACCCACTCTGTATATGTGGGAGGGGGGTTGTTCAACAATAAACCCTCTATCCTATATAATCAAGTTAGGCAACGCATGAACCCGAAATCGGAGACCCGATTCTCATTCGCATTCTTCAAACTGAGAGCCAGTCCAGCGCATATGATAAGGCCACCACCCACGAAGACCGTTTCCGGCAGGAGTTTCACGTAAACCCTCCACTCTAACCCTAAAACTGGACCCAGAAAGACTGGTCCACCAACCCTGCCCCCTCGCGTTTCTCTCGTCAGCATCTCCCCGACTGACTAGGCCTGGCTTCGAGCTTGCATTTCCTCAAACAGTCGCTCCACAGGGAAGCTCAACATGGATGACTAGCACTCTTGACGAAAACATGTCCGAAACCCCTCAACCCCAGCTCGAGAACGCAGACTGTGACGCTGGCATTTCGGATGCAAAGCTCGCGTGAGCGGGGGGTGGAGTGAATTTTTGGTGCACTGGTAAGGTTATCAATACTGTGCAGCAACGGGCACGATGTGATGAATCCATGCTTCCCCCTTGCTCACCGTGCCCTCGCCCCACCGGATCCTTGCTCCAATTAGCTCGGCTCCGCACTATGCAGTCGCACCTTCCTTGAATTCTCCACTCACTTCGTTTGGTGCCGGCGCCACAAGGTCCTGTCTGAATAGCCAGGTGTTCCGGAAAGTATGCAGACCTTGAAGAGCTCGGCTCAAGAAGACTAGGATGTCAGGCTGAGGCACCCTTTTCGATGGTGCCTCATTGAAACAAGCACCCGAAGAGTGCAAATCTTTTATGGGAACCGCTCGCTTATTGAACCAAGCCCTTGCCATCACGCACGAAACCTTGCTTCTTAAGTTGGGCCTGGGACAGCCGCTGGACGACCTCCGCGGCATGTTCCGCTCGAGACTTCTTGCCGGTCACCTGGCAGAGAGAGCCCAGAGGGTCGTTGGTGCCCAACTGCATAACGGTAGGGAACCTCTTGGCGATTGATCAACATATACATGTGTATATATATATATATGCACATCATAGGCTCGCTCTCGAACCCGCGATATCGAGAGTTTCGGGGCTGACAGCTCAAGGCAAGCTCAGTGCCTTACCCCGAAACATTCTAAGCAGTATAAGCCCAACGGGCCTGATTGTTTACAGGTTTCAGTATGCCCAAGCCGTGCGAGCCTCGACTTTGACCAGCACCGCATGCTCCCCCGACAGAGGAAAGCCGTTGTTCACAGAAGCGAGCCGGTCCCTGCAAGACGCGCAGGCTTCGGTTTTGGGCGCTTAGGGAGTGTCGGGCTTGGGGATCCAGTAAACCCAAAGCTTTAAAAAGGCCTTAAGCCTCAATTTCTACTGTCAACCCCCTCCCCTCTTCGCATTCGTCCCTGGCTTCCGGGGTGCGTTCATCCGGTCAGGGATATGGGTTGGGTTAGAGAGGCGTTTGGGACATCACATATATACGACTGGATTCACGAGAGGTCCCCGAATCCTACACGCTGAGAACTGAGAACCCGCCTTTCACCCCAACCTGCTGTTTGGCAGACCCTCTGCCCTCAACCATCAGAATCATGACTTTCAGGAGTGTGCGACCGCTCGAATATGCCAATACCGCACCTCAAGCTGTTACAGCCGTCGAGTTATTCCTTGAACCACTACCTCCAAGCCGAAAGCCGCCAACCAAGCTGCGCATCTACACACGACGACATCCTGCAGACATCTACAATCCTACACTAGCCCTGTCATAGTGACTACACTGCGTTGGATGACCAAGAAGGCAGAGGTTCTTTCAACTCAACCTCAGGAAACCCTCAAACTCCGCCTCTCAGAAATCGGAAGAATAGTCAGCTGTGTGCACTGGGTGAAGTTCACGCTCATGGTGCGGATGCGGCCAGACCCATGGATTGCATCTAAGTTTCAGAGCGTTCAGGCTTGTTGCTTGGGACCGTGTAGGGTTTAGGATGAGGGGTTCAGGCTTGCGGTAGGGGGCTCGAGTAGTAGGGACTTCATGTTTGAGTTCACGGGTCAGCCGTGCAGGAGATGTTCTGTACCGAACCTTCTAGTAACGATTCGGCCAGACTAGACGCTGCTGGCTGAAGCTTGCAGGAGGCTTAACGCCTGTCAGAATAAGCACAAATCCCGGAGCTTTTGGTCAAGATGAGTCATCGCTTCAATCGTGTTACGCGACGCCTGGACACCTAAGCGTGCTGAGGACATGGATCTGTGGGCAGCCCACAGGCAATTCAAGGCCGTTGTCTTTGCCACTCAGCACCTCGATCCAAAGCCCGCAAGACTCAAGCTTGGCCTGTGTCAGCACTATGGGGCGCACAAGTTAGTTGGGAATTGGGTGGAGGAGCTTACGGGCTTGGGCCTCGGGTTGCAGGCCCTCCTCTATGATGCCCGAGCCACTGACGATTTCTGAATTCGCAAACTTGATCTTCCACGACCACATGGCCTTCGCCGACACGGGGTGTAGGCACAGAACGACGGTCACTAAACGTAAAGGTCTAAACCGTTCGGGAGCAGGAAACGGATTTGTAGGATTTCTGGCTGAAGCCTTCCAGGTGTGGAGGGGTTTTATTGGTTCTATGGGGATAGGTACAAACGAGCTTGGGATTCGATGGCTGTGCAAGGGACACAGACCTGGCTTACCCGGAGGCTGAAGGCAGGGAACCTATCCTCCCTTTGGCTGCCTGGCTGGGCATGATGTTGACAGTACTTCTGTTGCTTCGGGTGTAAGGCTTAGTGCAGCTAAGTGTCTACAACACAGCATCCGGTGTGACGAGAGCACAAATGCAGTGTCTTTAGCAAATGAACACGCTTTCATCTGCCTCACGTGTGAGCGCCATATATTTTCTTGCAAGATTTCCGATTCGTTCTCAATGCTGCGAAGCCTTTGAATGAAATCTGAACCCTGGCCCCTTAAACCGGAAGCTTCGTACGCAAGCAAATCAAAGGCGAGGTGCTCCCTCTCCAAAAGAAAGTGTGACCTTCGTCACCTGAGCAGCATCGGTTTCAAGGGGCGCTCCTCAACAGTGAGTCCTACCCCATAATTTATTACAACAAACCCAACACCTGACAGAGACAGCGTCTGGCGGTGTAGAATCAGGCCTGCACATAATCAAGATGGAGGTGCATGAAGGAGACGAGGTGCGGAGGCTTCACAAAACATGACGTCGCAGGATGGGTAGCTGCGCAGCACAACAGGTGTTCTGATGGCTATATGCAGCAAATCGCGAAGCACATGGCACGGAATCATGCAGAGACTTGCGCGTGCGTATGTGTGTAAAAGAGGAGAAAGGATCGATCTTTGGGGGGAGGGAGTACCCCTGAACTCCTCCAACCCAGCTGACATCGGGCAAGGCTCGTTTATCGGCTGCAAGAGCCTCAGCTGTGGGGTTTCGGAATCTAGGCTTAGGAACTGTAGAACTTAAAGGAACTCGGATACTCAGAGCAGGGTTTAGTAGGGATGCAGGGCCGGGATATCTACCCAAGCCCAAGCAGATCTCGTATCGCATTGTAAGACGCGTTACGCAAAGTAGGGAAGATGTCCACGAGGCTTCAGCAAACATGATTGCAGCCAGTACTGAAGTGCGCGCCAAGGAGCCCTTCAGACTCTCACTTTACTAGACCTCTGAAGTAGATCATACTTCATGTTCAAGATTCAAGAGTTTCAACGCATGGCATCCTAACACAAAGAAGGACCCCCTGTTAGAAGGATCCTTACAGCCTTTCAAATCCCTGAAAGATGGACCGCGAATTCAGGGTTCTGAAATCTCCACGTCAAGACCTCACAAAACACCCTAAGTCCCCAAACCCTTAGACACCCTGACGCCCTCAAACTCAAGCTCCAAAAAACCCTTAGACACCCTAAGCCCCTTATAAACTCAAGCTCCAGTAGCTGCACGGACAGCGTTCGGTTGGCCGCCGGCTGGGAAAATGGGAGCTTCCAGGAGCCACGCCCCACGGCCAAATGCCTAGCTTGGGCTTGAGGATTGAAGGGTTAGGGCCTTGGGGTCATAGGGCCTTGGGGTCATAATGGGCTTCAGGTTAGCACGGTTTAAGGTTGAGACAGAGAAAGAGAGACAGAGAGAGAGAGAGAGAGCGAGAGGGAGGGAGGGGGAGAGGGAGAGGGAGAGGAGAGGAGGGAGAGGGTTTCAAGCGCCCTGTTAAGAGAGGCCCTGTATCAGCTAGAACAACCACCCAGATGTAGGCCGGCAAACTCGGTGCCCTCTGGCATTCCCACGGACGTCACCTGCAGGTGGCTGCTGTTCAGGGTTCGTCGATGGAGGGTTGACTGTTCCTATCAAGGTCTGCGGGCTAGTCTAAATTTGTCTGTGGCGCTTGTAGCGCTTAGGGGCTTGGTGCAGTTTGGGCTAGGGCTTTGACATGGCCTAAGCGCTGTACAGTTCAAAGGTTCACGCTTCATAAAGTCAGCAAAGGCACGGGAAAGGTCTGACCACAGCTGCTAGAATCGTGTCTGGAACCAGGGGAGTCTCTTTGGGCCCCCAACACGACGAATTCTTTAGAGAAAACCTAGCTGCTGGCAGCCGAGGTCAATCTAAATCAGTACAAAGGAGCCCCGCAGCCAATATAAACCTACCTACAAGCATAGGAAGAGAAGCGTTTGAACCTGAAAAGCTACAGAAGTCATTAACCCTGAAAGCTATAGCCCTTTGCCTTAAAAGCTACATTGTCGACACCCTAGAGCTACGATGAGCTACGTTGAGCCTGTCAGTTTAGGGCTTAGAGTTTGAGGCCTCGATGGGATAGATCTGCTCCACCGGGCTCAGACCCGATCTCCGGGACGTCAGCTGCTGGGGCGGGATCCGGCCGAGGAGGAAGTACATCCTCAGCTCGTTCCACTAAATTGTAGGGTTAGGGCTCTCGGAAAAAAAAAAAAAAACAAGGTCCGAGGTCTGAGGTTTGAGTGTGCTGATGCTAAACTGGGGTATGGGCTTTCGAAATTTCGAGATTTGAACTGCAGGGTTTAGGTGACGGCTTGGGTAGTTGCTGGAGGAAGCCTAGACTCCCCGACCGTTCACCCGAGCCTTCGGCAGCCAGGCTGGCGGCTGCACAAGTAGGGCTGAGACGAAGATCCGGAGGAAGTAAAGAGAATATGCAGAACCGCACTGAAGCTGCCTCGAGCCTTCTGTGCCGAACCCTAGACCCCAACAACGCCTACTGAATTCAGTCCACGGAATGTTTGGCTCGGATTCACGGTTCAGCCGCGGAGCCGGGGTCGAGGGAATGAATTCTAAGGGATTGGGCGTGCCTTTTTGCGACTTCCCGAAAGTTGCATTTTTTTTGAGGCGGCGTGGTTGCTGTTTGCGACGAGGGCGACAGCCTGAACCCCAAAGTTTCGTAGAGTTTAAGCGACTGAAGCTTGTGGATTTAGATGCCTTTAGGGCTCGCTCGGGCTCGGGGGCTTAAGGCTAGCATGTTGGTGCTTAGGGGCTTGTCGTGTTTCAGAGGTATGGCCAGCGTAGGGGGGTTGGCAGCAAAGCTCGGGCTTGGAATTTGGAGATCAGAAAGTCGGCGAACCCGAATCCTTCAGACCTGCCGAGAACTAATGAGTTTGGGAAACTTGGGATTTTGGATGATTGAGGGCTTAATAGGCTGGTGAGTTCAGGTTTTGCTTCGCCAAGCAGCATGACTGCCTCGCAATCCTCGCGCTTCAGGTAAGGCCTGCGGAGCAATTCGAATCGCTCTGAGCACGGGCATGCGGACATGCCTGGTACGTTGGGGCGATTTGGAGGCACAGCTGCGACCCAAGTCCGACAAACTGCAAAGCAAGTATGCCTCTCGATACCGCATAGTGTGCGCCATCAAAGCCTCTTCTGTTTCAACTCATTGCAAGTTCTGTGCCCGAGGAGAACAAACAAAATCGATGCAATCACGGAAACTTGACAGGAGGTGTGATGCGGACCCTTGAACAAAACTCGAACAAGAGCCACAAGCAAGTTTGCATGAGGCTGCCGCACTCAGAGTCTGGGGTCTGGGGGTTTCAAGATTCTGTGGCCGCTCTGCTTCAGGTGTAGAGTCTCTAGGGCTTCAGGGGTCCAGCATATTGGCTGCGCTTTAGTGGCTTAAGCGGCTCTCATCCACCGATGAAACACGAAAGCCTCGCGCGGTCTGCAAAGAACTCTTTGGTCATGCTCGCAAAGCGGATGTGCCTTGCTCTCTGCTGGACTTAATAGTTAGGGATGCAGGGTTCAGGGTTTCGGATGTTTTTGCGTTTCAACATTGTTGGGGTTGATCGAGGGCTTAAAGCTTTCAGGGGTCTTAGGTATGCCGGGTTTTAAGATTCGGGGATTTGTTAGTTGTAGGCTTACGGGGTTCAATTCGCAGGGCAAGCTCACAATGCTGTCCAGGGCTTACACTACCGGTGGCAGAACTTGCCCAAACGTGACCCGCCACAAGACGCGTGTCTTGGAGCAGGCACCTGATGGAGATTGTAGGATTCCAATGCATGAGGGTTGAAGTTGGGATGAACTAGAAGCTTAGGCCCAGGCTAAGGAGCTTAGGCATGACTCAGGCGTCACGCTTCGAAGGAAGAGAAGTCAACCTCAAATCGACTTGCCCAAACTACACCTCCCGCCTCCAAACTCCTCAACTGCTGCTTACCCAGGATTGAGGGTTTTCGGACTACGGACTTTGGGTTTTGGAACCACGACTGTGAAACCATGCAATTCTTGGTATGTGAGTCTCCACATGCAAAAAACCTCAACGGAAGCCAGATCGCGCAGGGCTATCTGCTATCTTGGATGCACACAGTTTGTGTAAACCGAAACTTGGATCTAAGCTTTCTTGAACTCCACCCCAC
Organism: Symbiodinium sp. clade A Y106; assembly: GCA_003297005.1. Taxonomy (NCBI): domain Eukaryota; class Dinophyceae; order Suessiales; family Symbiodiniaceae; genus Symbiodinium; species Symbiodinium sp. clade A. The sequence continues at coordinate 91,580 of BGNK01002491.1, forward strand.
ACGGCCAATGATTCCAGGGCGCTTCGTCAAACACTGAAGCACCGCCTTGGTCGATTGCTTGGGTCTAGCAGCTAAGAGTTTTTGGTTTAGGGTTTACGGGCTTTAGGGCTTAGGGTTTAGAGTCTTTGGAGTCTTTAGAGTGTAGGGTTTAGGGGGCTTAGGGGCTTCAGGTTTTGGGGGCTTTCGGGTTTAGGGTTTAGGGACTTTAGTATTGGCTTTAGGGTTTTAGGGGCTCTCATGTTTTCGGTGGTTTCCTGATTTTCAGGGCTTCATAGCGCTGAGAGCATATCGCAGTAAAACCACGTAGGTAAAGAATTAGGAGAGATTTGGGGTTGGTCTCTATTCTTTCAGAACCATTTGTTTTTTTGTAGGCTCTTCCGTCTGCAGGCAGTTTCCCGCGTCTCGAATGCCAATACTCAGTATGGTTGAGGTGGAATCCGGTAATTATCCATCCATCCACGCCTGTCTTGGCTTCGGGCGTCATAGTTTTGGATCCTAGCCCTCCAATTTAGGCTTCGGGTTGTAAAGGTTTGGGGTTGAAGTTCGCGGGTTCAGGGTTTGGTTGACTATTTATGTACCTTTGCATGGAGTACGAAGGAGTCGTCTGTAGTTCCGTTTTAGGTGTCTGGTGGAGCCTCTGAAGTTTCCCTTCACACTCCAAGCTAACGAAGTTTTCTCGTAACGAGATGCTCAAAAACAAAAACAGAACGGCGGCAATCCCGCCAAATCCCGCTCCCCGCCACAGCCCTCCTCCCCGAAGCAAGAAACGCTGAGAACACCAAAGCACAAACAAGATCGAAGAATCCTCCAGACTGCCGTAAACCTTTTCTTCAACTGCTACAGCTCTAAAGTGCACAAAGCCGAGGCGGGCGCCATCTGCTGCTGCCGGCTGCGCTCGCTCTTCGGTCCTTCCTCGCCCTCGGGATGGCGCTGGGTGGTTTTGAAGGGTTGAATCGATCGTACTGAAGCCGTTTAGGGTCTTAAGGGGTTCAGGCTTCATTGCAGGTTTGCTTGGGGCTGGGATTTTCCAGGATTCAGGAAAGGGCGGTGCGGTGCTTTCTGTGAGACAATACACAAAGAGCAAACCACGGCTCCAAACATCCGATGAGGAAAATGCGGATGAGAGGAACTACTAGAAATAGTAGTTGCTGCAAGTGTAAGATTCCGACACAGGTCCGAGGTGCTGCTCCAACCGGTACAAAACCATCGAGCTGCCTTCCTACCAGCCTCATTCCATCATGACACATATGGCAACTACATTGTTACTAGCCTTAACACTATAACTGCTATTAGTATTGCTGCTATTTCCTAGGTGTATTCTATCTCGGACGGACACGATACAACCCAAAACCGATTTGCAGTCTCAGGGCGCAAGAAAGCATCCACGGTTTAGACCCCGAAGCCCACCTCTAGCCTGAACCCTGCAACGCAGAAGATTCTGACCTCTTGCTTCATAGAGGGAGAAATCTTCCAAATACCACAGTAGGTAAGTGGAGCCAAAGGTAAACCCTGACACAGGGTCTAGGTCTAGGTGATGCCCAAAATGCTGCCAGGCTGCCAACCTGAAAACTATGGCCCCACAGAAATTAGCCCTTATAAATATAGTAAGCTCGTAGAACCCATATATAGTAAGGCTATTACCGTAACTCCTAAAGACTGCTGGTAGCCCCAGGTGCACGGGGCCGCTTCGCAGCTGGAGCGTCGATGGCGTCGGCGAAGGGCCCAAGGAGGAGCGTCTCCTTCTTGTGGGACTCTTTGGAGAATCAGAATTTAGCCGAGAAAAACAAAGGCCCTTTAGAGACAGAGAACTGCAGAGTGCTTTCTACGCTGCCACGGCGTAGGGAACGGTTTATGATGTGGGATGTCGTGCGGGCTCGCCACCTACGGATCTCGGATGGATTGCGGACCCTAGTTACAGCGGAACCCCTTTCAGTCAACCGTCGGAACAGGCCTCAACAGCCCTCTCTGCCCACTCCACCAGTCGAGACCAAAGACCTGTGCTTCTGCTGGATTAGGAGGCACCAACACTTGGGGTCGTTTCCGTCTAGGCAGGGTTCGGAGCCTTCTGAGGAGGGTCTCCGCAAACCGCAGCCGAGCCCAAGCGGCGTGAATACTAACTACAGTCTCCACTGCAGTACCCTGATTTGGACAACTGATCTCATTTCAAGGGCCCTATATTAAAGAGCCGATGATAACAAAGAAGTAGGCAAAGACGGGAACCATAATGCAGACTATACAGGGTCAGGGGGCTGCAAACATCCGTCAGGCGAGGGATTTTGGGATTTGGGGCATTGCGGTCGGGATTTACGAGCCTCGACGTCTAGGGCTCAACCTGTAATGCCGGAAGCCTTTGCCCTAAACGTGAGTCCCCAGCCCAAATCGCTTCTGTAAACATTTTCACGCGTTCTTAGTTCCTCTCCCTTAAACTGCAGTGCGGCAAGAAACGGATTCTTTTCTTTGAAGGTTTCATCAGGCTATGAATGGAGGGTGAGGGTTCAGTATGGTTCAGTTAAGCCAAGGGTCGTTCCTCTTTGACGTCGAACTCGTCCATCTGGACCACCTTGCAGAAGCTTGTCAAGGCTTGGCCCGACCGACTCCTGAACTCATGGTAATCGCTGTGCAAACCGCTACATCTAACGGTTAAATATCCGATGGCGGGATATCGAAAACCGAAAATCTGATCTTTACTCGTTACTTGCAAACCCGAGCGGTTTGTGGATTTTGGCGAAACACTCAAAAGGCTGGGACCGCTTGACAAGGCTCTCCTGCATTGGGTATTGGCTTGGGGCATTCGCCTGCGACGCCACGAACCAATTCTAACCAGTTGATGCGGCCCAATCCGAAGGCGAGGGTCTCGTGCGATGATGGAGCCGTGGGCGGCAATGAAGGAAGGTGCCTCTGGTTTGCTATGGATTGCTTATAAGGTCTTGTGGTCTTGAAGGTCTCCAACGATTAGGTTTTTTGTGCTACGAAATCTGCTACCGAGGCTTCGGATCCAAAGGGGAGCATCTGTAAGGACCTGCCGTTTGTAGACTTCAGGCTTATGAAGCTTTGGAGTCAGCTGCCTTAGCATTTTATCCAAGGCAGCACCGCATGGAAACAGAAACACGCAGCTATGTAATCGTGGCTTTCTCTGTCGCGTGAACTCCTTCGGGGCACAAAGCTCACCCGGATTTCTAATCTCATTTCGGAATTGCGTACCACTACAACTGGAACTCGGCAGCTTGGCCTCGACGCTTCAGGATTGCGAAATTTGCTGGGTGTGAGGGCTTTGATTTATGGCAGCAGCCCCTAGATATCAGAGGGTGTCGTACAGGGTAAGCCGTGAATCGCATCAACCCTCATGCCACCTCCGGCAATTTACAACCGCACCTCGACGATCTTGGCGCTGTTCACCAGGATCATACTCCAGTATTGTTTCTGCCTCCAGGCTGCAGCTCTTTATCACTCAATATTCTTATTCTCAATATTGTTATTACGGTTATTATTGCACTTATACGTTTGCGAATGTCCCTCAACGGGCTGCCCTGACTAAAGGGGCCATGCCACACATCCGACGGAAGGACGTACTCGATCTTTGCCGCTGCTGTCAGCACCTTGGAGGACTGCACGTGATAGAACGGATACACCCGGTATGCATATATACGTTTGTGATGCAGGAACGGGCATCTGGAGTGTGTATACAAACATGCACACACATCCATACAAACATACGTACATACATACACACATACATACAGATGTAAGCACATACATGCAGACATGCATGCAGACATGCATGCGGGCATGAGTACATGGATACATACATGAATACATACATGCATACAGACAGACAGACAGACATGCAGACATGCATGGATGCATGCATGCATGCTTACATGCATACTTACATACATACATACATACATACATACGGACGTACATGCAGACATGCACACATGCATACACACATGCATATACATACGCACATACACACATACATACATACATAGATACATAGATACATACATACATACACAAATACACACACATACATACATGCATGCATGCATGCATGCATGCATGCATGCATGCATGCACGCATGCATACATACACACAGACTTACAGACATACAAACATACATACATACGTACATACATGCAGACAGACAGACCGACAGACAGACAGACAGACAGACACACAGACAGACAGACAGACAGACAACTTTATACAACCGTCCTTGCATGCATGCATGTGTACCCTGCCCCTATGCCCCTATACCCCTACCCCCATACCCATACCCATACCGGTACCCATACCGCACAGTACAGGACATGTATGCATCGTCTCCGGCATGGAACTCAAGCACAACGCGTGACAAAACTCGATTTTGCAGGCTTTCTGCAGCATCAGTACCGGATGAACCTCGCCGGGAAAACCAACCCAAATCTGGTTTTGCGACTTAGGCATGCGCCCTTTAAGTTCAACCCGATGGCCAGTTGGTCAAGTTGCTAAGTTCCTGAGCGAAAGAAACCCAACACGTGCCGAACCGAAGCCGCGGGACCTCCAGCACTTGTTCAGGCAGGATGGACGCTTTCAGGTATCCTCGGTTGCAGCTCCCACAACACATGCTTTCCAGGGCAGTGCGGTTTAGGGGTGTGCATCGCTTGCGGTCTGATGTTCGAAATCCCAAAACCAACCAATCATGCGCACAACCTCCGAAGCCCCAAGCCAAGCGTCTTAAGCAGTGCTTCTCGAGGTCTTCGATGAGGTACATCTTCGAGACCTCCGGGGTGTAGGCTCTTGTTTTCAAAGTTGGTGCCCTTTCGTCTCGCTTCCCTCACCAACCTGCTTAGGCCCTCAACTAGTATGGTTAAGCGTTTAGGTTTTGGACGTAGCCGCCCTAAACCCCCCAAAGCCTCAGAAGTCTCGGATCTACAGAACCTTGAAGCGAAAGTCGTCAAACTCCAAGACCCTACTACACCCCGGAAGCCCCGAACCCCAACCCAAGGGAAGGCTTGCCAGTGCCTTGAGCGCATGTACAGTGCTCTCTGGAGACAACCTGAGCAAAGCCAGAGACCCTTCTGGGGGCACGATGCAAGCTGAAATGGGAAGTTTCGCCAGTAATCGTTTAGCGACAAGCATCACTCCTTTTCTAATAATCACTGTGAGAGCCCAAAAAACAAAAGACGCATCACAGTCTGTCAAACCAACCTGTACATCATGGATTCTACTACAACAAGCTCCCCTTGAACAAGGCCCAAACTCCTCCCGCTCCCACCGGGCATAAAACTGGACAACACCTGAAACTGCAAATCCTTCATTCAGAGCTGTAGCCCGTCACAAATTTTAGGGCCCCAAAGCCCCAAAGACATCTCTGAGCCTCATTGTCCAATTTGCAAGCCACTGACGGTCTCTGACTGGTAGGCTAATTCTCCCCTCGATTCTCAAGCTCGGAGGCTTGGGTGTCGCACAACGGGACTTTATACCTAGCTTTGGGGGCAGCTTGTACCTAGTTCACTTATGCCAGGGAACCCCGAATAGTATAGACCGGTTTAGACTCAAGTCCTATAAAGCCAGAGTTTCACCTTTACAACTCAAAGTCCTGAACAGGTACTGTAAGCTCTGATCCTCACCTCAAACCCCAAAGTTTCGGGTTAAGGGACATCCTTACTAATACACGAAGTCTTTTCTGTAAACTATGCCGATTTCCAGCGCTAGTAATGCCCTTAACCTCACACGACAAATCCCAAATCATCTCAAAATTCGTAAACCCTATACCCCTAACCCCAGTCCAGAAACCCCTACATTATGAGCAACCCGTGAAGCCACATCCATAAGCCTTAGTAGGAAACCTCCATAAAAACCCTTGAAGGAACCGAATATATAGGGGCCTTAATAATTGGAACAGGGTTTTGGGATACATTATTCTAGAATCATAATAAGGAACCCCCCAAGATTTGGTAAAAAAAATTTTAAGTCCCCTATATGACCGATCCGGGCAGCTGGGGATCCAGGTGCACGGCCGCGCGCAGGAGCACGCGGAAAGCCTCCGGCGTGACCTCCTCGGAGTTCGGGGTCGAAGGGCTGCGGGTGGTTTACGCGATTTCGGAGTCGAGGGTCTCGGGTGATTGGGTTTTTGAGGCTGGGGATTTGGGCTCTATAAGGGCCACTGTGGCGGTCGAGCTTCAGGGTTGACAGTCTTAGGCTTTTGCAGGGCATGAGGGTTTCTCGGATCAAAGAATGAAGGTGCGCCATGTCCATGTCCTGAGCAACGAACCTCTGCGCACCCCCTCCCAACCAAATCCGATCACACACCTGGGGAAAGCCATGATCATCGTTGAATCCCAAACCTGTTCTTGAATCGCGTCTCTGCAGGCAATCTCAAATCAACGAACAGATCAAGAAAGCTATGGCACCTGTGACCCACATCGCAATCCTCAAACCCTCTTTACTTTCAACCGAAAGGCTTGCAACACCTCATCAACTATCAACAAGGATGTCAACCTGAAAACCGCATCAGGCTCGAAGCCCCGGGCATCCAAACAGGCGGAATCATAAACCAACCCAGACAAAACCCAGCGCCTTCACACGAAAAGACCTCGACCAGCACCCTTTCCTCAAGACCTTCAACCACCTCAAACCCAACAGGAATGTGGCCTTCAGGACCAGCTCCTTGCTCTTCGCTTCCTGGAAACTCCCGTACCTCCAAAACCCAGCAGCATCATAGTAGTCAGTAGTCAGTAGCAGTAGCAGTAGCAGTAGCAGTAGCAGTAGTCGTCGTCGTAGCAGTTTGTGTTGCTGTTGCAGTTGTTGTTGTTGTTGGTGGTGGTGCTGCTGCTGCTGCCGCCGCGGCTGCTGCTGCTGCTGGTGCTGGTGCTGATGCTGCTGATGGTGCTGATGGTGGTGCTGATGGTGGTGCTGGTGCTGGTGCTGGCGGTGGTGGCGGTGGTGGTGGTAGTGGCAGAGGCAAAGGTAGAGGTAGTAATGCTGGTACTGGTAGTGGTCGTGGTCGTCGTAGTCGTCGTAGCAGCAGCAGTTGCAGCAAGTAGCCCTAGGCCTTAGGCTCGTAAACAAGTGAAACCATAAACCGCACTGGTCGTTTCAGGGTTTAGGGTTCAAGGTATTATTGGGATCTTCCGAGTTTCAGATTCGGGGGTTAATCATTTAGGGGTCACGGTTTCGGAACAGGCCTTGTGAACCCTAGACAAATAGGCACTTGCGGCACATCTAAACGAAACCCCCAGACAAAACCCCTTCCCGAACCCTCAACCTCAACTTTGAACCACGAGCCCTAAATCCTCATCTAACTTCTAAACCTTCCGCCGGCGAGGCACAGGGCCGCGTTCAAGGGATCCGACAGGTTTGCCAGCAGCGCGCGCACGAAGGGGAAGCGCTCCCCTGGTGTTGAAGCTTCGTCGTTCGGCCCCAATAAAGTATCAAGAGTGTTTCTCAATAAACAAAACACCAAACAGAAAGAATTCGATAACTGGAAACCAGTGAAAGCATGGGGCGTGAGGCTTCCACGGTCTTTCGGGTTTCAATGGTTGTGTTGGTTGACGGTCCATGCACTGGAGAATCTCATCTGTTACTTTCACCCCAAAGACGTTCTTTGTTGGACGATTCGCCGATGATCTTGTCATGTTTTTGGTGCCGAAGTACAGTCGCGTCACTGCCGATAACCGTAGCAATGTAAAAATTTCCAAGAAGGTGCTGACCACCAGATGCAGTTTCCCTTCGGAGACGTCGAAGCTTCTGCCAAAACTCCGAACACTGAGTTGCGAGGAGAAGCTCGAAGAACTTTCAACCCGGGCCCCGAACGTTCAAGCCCTAAAGCCGCCGACCCTAAAGCCTAAAGCCACCGGAAGCGCGTCCTTCGGGACCCAGCACGGCCACGGTGTCGCAGAATTTCTCCTCCATCGGAAGGTAAGTCTGCGGTCATGTTTACGGCATAACGTTTCGGGATTAGGGTCTAAAGGTCACGGGTTCGGGTTTTGGGCTGAAGGCGTAATGCGTGAAGCAAAGTCCCAACCCTAACAAAATTCAGCCGCCGACCTGCTCCCAGGGAGATCACCGTCCCCCACCCGATACATCTGATTCCGTGAACCCTCAAGCCTGCCCGATGTTAAACCTTAAACCCTGCACTTTGGACATTCCTGAACCCTATAAACCTTCAACCTCAAACATGTCATTGTTTATGACGTTGGAGAGCTGACGTTGGAGTTAGGCTTCAGGTTTTCGGTTTGATGGGCCTAGGTTTCGATAGCAAGTTGCGATTTTGGGGATGGCGGTTCGTTTGTCTAGGTCAAGGTCTACTTCTGGAAATTTAAGCCGACGCCCCAACCTCGAACGTCGAAGCTTTGGCTACACTTGCGGTGGTGATTCCCGATTATAGCCTATAGGCTGTTTCCTGCAAAGGATCTCCCTCCAAAAGCCACACATTCTCACCTTCCTTTCTCTTCCTTTCTCTTCTTTCACCTTCCCGTACCCTCCCTAGCCATCCCTGATCTAAGCCTGCTTCGCCCTCACGTAAGTTCCCTCATTACCCTGTAGTACATTCCCTCCCCTTCATATTCCTACACAACAACCCTAAACTAACCCCCACCCCCCCTTTCTTGATCCTTCGCCTTGTTGTCTGCCGGTTTAAAACTGGATGTGCTTCCGATCCCTAAACCCTGAACCCCAACGCCCCAAAACGCTGTAGGACCTTAAGCCCTTCAGCACTGCAAGCCCCAAATCCCAACACCTCTTACTCCGGCTTCGCTGCATCTCATCCCAAATCGTGTAATGTTTCTTTGCTTAGCAACATCCAGCAGAGCTGTCAAGGTCGAGATCATGGCCACCCGATGTTTTTGAGACTCGCAC
>BGNK01002492.1:5081-38453 GCA_003297005.1 Symbiodinium sp. clade A Y106
GTTCCTGTGCGGTCTTCACCCGAAGTGCAGCAAAGTGATACCAAGAGACCTTTGTTTTCACGCAATGTCGGCAAGATTGCGCAAAGGGCTGCGGGAGACGGGTGAGTAATTTTGGGAGTTAAGAACTGGTTGGGTGACAGTGTGTGAATGCGCAAGTCACGGAGTGACTATGCCATGCAATTGTTGCCACAATATGTGCAGCCGCACACAGTACAAACATAACGTGCGCGCGGCCGCTCAATGTGTTGAAGTTTCTTGGACTTCGGCTTTCTTGCTTCCGAGGGCCCTGACGGACGTACTTTTTCTTNCGTTCCTTCAGCATTGAGAGGCGTCCAACACGTTACGATCTGCACGTTTCAATTTTGCAAGAGCTTTTTGTCGTGCACTTGTTGTTTTCATTAAGCTGGAACGTGTCCCCTGGTTTTGGATCCGAAAAATTGGGATGGTTTGGGGTCCGCGGGGGGTGGCCTCCCCAGAAACATGATGATTTCCAGGTTCGACCAGCTTGCAAAGAAACAACGAGACCCTCACCTTCGACGCAATTGAGCGGACACACCGTCCAATATGACTTCGAGAAGAATCTGATGAAGCTGACCCGAACAAGTTCGCGATTTCTCCTTTGCTATCGCTGGTGAACCAAACAGAGTGCTTATCATGCAACAAGTCGCAGAGGAATCCTTCTGGAAACCAGCATCCAAGGCGCAGTATGCAGATGACACGGAATGACTCCACAGCACTTCAGCATCTTTCCTCCATGGGACTCAAGGAACCACAACAATGGTTCCAAGCCACATTTTGAAGATGGTTCGACACACGGAGCAGCAGCCGAATGTTGCACGATTGGCATTGACACAATTTCCAGCACGAATATCGACGTAGACGATGAGCTACATTGCCGGAATCTAGACGGTCAGTGGAGAGAAAGAGACAGTTGATCGTCTTCCTCTGGTCCAGCTTCGGGAATTACTGCCCCATCGATTGTGCAATGTTGGCATTTGGACTCTTCGCGAGATTAACAGTGACCAGCCAAAAGAGAACCTCAGAAACAAGATGGAGCAAGATAGTGGCAGGAGAGGCACAGTCGCATGTAAACTTGACTGCCAACACTGTCCATGCCAAATCACCGGAATGAGTACGTGGATCAGAAAGTTTGCCGCCTGCTTCAGTAGCAATGACAACAAGCATCTTCGTGATGTAATTCCGGAACTGAATCTGTTTGGACAAACTTGGAGAGAACATCGTCCATCGGAACAAGACTGTCGTCTTGTGTGTCTCAGGCACTCACTCCGTCTCACTTGTTTCAAGTGGCGTTGGTAGTCGATGCAGTTCTGTCACTTCTGCTGAGTCGCTGAGAGGAACTTACGCCTGATTGCTGAACAGCCGCTGCTGACAAAGTCCGCATGCTGCAGCAGGTAATTAAGCAACTCGCTTCTCTGTTTCACCGCTGTTTTCTTGTGTTTGTTGGTTTCGATTGGTTTAGTTGGGACCGAGAGCTGCAGCCGCAGCCGACGAGGCCCGTACCTGCCAAAAAAGTAGTCGAGGCAGTTCTCTTTCTCGGCATTGGCCTGCTGCATGTCGCAAGCAATTGTCAAGGTCCAATGATGATCGATGCCTCTCAGATCGTTGTCTTTCGGTTTGCAAAACCAGACCTCCTTCACGAGGCTGAATGGCACGAGACGGTCACAATGATGTTGCCACTGTGTGATTCTCCCGAACGAGGTTCACCGTAGGATGTGGAAAAACAACCATTGGCATTGCGCAATTTCTACGATCACTGACGCGTTGGATGACTATGCCTTGAAAAGTTTGTGCACAACCGATTCCAAAATCAATGTCAGCAGGGATGCTGGTTCACCTCGGCTTCAATTTTTGCGTTTGCTAATCTTCTCGCTGGAGCCTGAATGTCGATCAAGAATAATGAAAAGCAGGTGTTTCTTTCAACGCTTTGCACGAGGACACACCCCGGATCGATGTACAGGAGACCGTGGGCGATTTAGAGCTGGACGGATAAGAAAATACATTGTCCCTATAACCTTCGGAATGACCTCATTCAAGAGTTCCAGGCAGCAGAAGTGCATCTCCTTTGCGTCCTATCCACAGTTGAGGTGGATTGTAGCTGAAAGCTTGACAAAACAACCCAGCTGCTCAGCGCCTCGAATGATCCAAGATAGAAGAAGAACGTGATCGCGTCCAGTCATCCGGAAGTGGCACCATCGTCAAGTCATAAGAACCGCCAACGTCAACAATTGGATGGACACAAGGGAAATGAGTGTTCAAAGGCAAGAATGAAAATGAGCAAGCTCATGAACTTGACCATTAGCGTCGATGGAGCCGTGGACAACCAATGGTGAACTTCAAGGATGCGACCTTTGGTCAATCCTCGTGGAGAAAACACCCACACTATGTTTTTTGTGGACGTATCACACGTCTTTCTCACAACATTGCAAATTGGGATCGAAGCTCTTCCCAAAAACAAATACCAAGTTGTTGCGGACTTCTTTCCTTCTGATCGCGACTTTCCAAAGTGAGTAGCCCAAGGTGCAACCCATGGAGGGGTGCGAACGGACCTCGATGCCTCGTCCAATTCGATGGCATCGCAATCTGAGCTATGTTGTCCAATGTCATGAGCAATCATGTCCGTAGAGTAAAGTACACTCCGCATGCAACGCAACTTTGGCTCAAGCCAGCCACTGACTAGTTTGTGGGCAATACCGATTGGCAAGAGCGATTCTGGCGCACAGACATATAAATTCTGCTCGTGTTGCGAGAAAAGGAAGATCCGATATTGCCTGCGTGAGAGACAGCCTACTGTCACCGTTGTGTGCGGAGACTACCATAAAGTACAGCAGGATGCTCGGTATCATCGGCACCAGAACCTTCAAGTTCAAGTTCATCAAACTCAAGGATGACAGATGGGTGAGAAGCACAAGGAGAAGGATTGGTAAGTGATGACACACTGTTGGAAACGTTCAGGAATCCAAAGCGAACTCTGGAAAGTAGACAAGCACGGAAAGGAGAAGTATGTTCCAAGAAAACTCGAGAAGCACCAGAGGAACCTTCACCATCGAAAACATTGTAGCCACCATTTTTTGCAGGCAGGGTGTCAATGGAAGAAGACCTATTTCACTGGGATGAAGAGGAGAAGACCGATTGAGTAAGATTGGTGTAATCGAGGAATTTTTGGAAGCAAACGCCAATGGTCGTATGGACTTGAGAGAAGTCTATGATTGGCGGTATCGTGAAGCTTCACTGGAAGCGTCAGATACCGCCGCCGGTGCAAGTTCAACAGCAGAGACATTTTGAGTGCAGCAGCTAGACTGGTATTGATGCTGCATCTCATTTGTCCTGAAAGGATTATCGTGGTGTTGGACATCAAAGGTGCCTGTCTGCAAGTTCCCCAACAAGAAGAGGTATTGGTTACTATCCCAAGTTGGATGAAGAAGGTATGCAACATCGGTGAAGGTGTTGTCTGGAGATTGAAGAGATGTCTACCAGGACAGCGAAATGCTGCGACCAGGTGGTATGAACACCTACGATCAATTCTGGAGAAACTTGGATTTGTATTCTCAGTTCATGTACCTTTAGCAAGACACGTCAAGAGGAGATTGTGCATCTCTATTCATGTGGACGACGAGTTGTTGGCAGGAGAGAAACAGGAAACGGTTTGGCTAGTGGAAGAACTGGAGAAAATCTTCAAAGTGGAGAAGGAAGGACCCTATCCATCAGACAGGATTGGAAGAGGAGAAGAAATGCGCTATCTGAAGAGGAAGTATGTGTTTGTGCCAGAAGGAATTGTAGTACAACCAAATGAGAAGTATGTCAGGAAACTGATTGAGTTGTACGATCTAGGACGATTGAAGAGTAAGGCCACACCGGAACACATTGACTTGGTCAAGGAAGACAAGAGCAAGGAACTAGGACCCGAAGAGACGAAAAGATTCAGATCTGGATTGGAATCGATCTTGTATCTAGCACAGGACAGGATTGACATCCAGTATGCTTCGAAGTGTTTAGCCTCAAGTATGTCGAAACCGACAACGCAAGCACTCAAGTGTTTGAAGCATCTGATATTGTATCTCAGTGAAACTGCAGCTAGAGTAGCTAGAGCTACCTTGCTACCATATACTTCTGTTGGAACCAGGTTGATCACCCGGTTGAACGGTAGTGTGGATACGGAAATCACACGGAAAGCTGGACACGTAGTGGAAGCCTACTCGGACAGTGATTGGGGAAGTTTGAAGACCCCAGAGAAAGCTCGAAGGAAAAGTACGTCATCAGGAATTATAGTACTCAATGGAATCCAAGTACTTTCTTTTTCAAGGACACAGAAGGCAACAGCCTCATCAAGTTGCGAAGCAGAATTGTATGCTCTTAGTGGAACCTGCGGAGAAGCGATACTTGTTGGACGTCTGTTTGAATTTCTGACGGAAAAGCCCGCCAGTGTGGAAGTCAGGTGTGATTCTAGTTCAGCTAGACAGTGGACTCAAAGGAGAAGAGTCGGACGTCTAAAACATGTGGATGTAAGGCTATGTCAGTTACAGGATTGGGTAAGAGACAATATTGTGAAACTCGGAACTGTGAAGACAGCATTGAATGTTGCTGATCTAAACACCACGAAGTTGTCTTGCGCCCGGAGAGCGTTTTTGCTGTATCACTTATCGCAAGTCGAGTATTTTGAAGGAGAAGAGATTGTACGGACCGGCGAAGATGAGTACGACAAGTATGAACAGGAAAAGAGGTTGAAAGAGTATGTTGGAGGCAACCAAGTGAAGAACCTCATCAGACTCATTCAAGTGTTCAGTGTAATTCGTCCATCGACCGCATCTTGGATCAAAGGAAGCCCTGTAGCTGTAGAGACTGGAGAAGCCTCAGGAAACAGCCATACCATGGAAAGATTGGATATCACGTATATCCTGTTGGTTATTGCAGTGGCAGTACTGATTGTACCGAGGATGTTGGAAGCCTGGAAGAGGATCACGAAACTCATTGCAAGGATGAGTACCGTCGGAATGCTGAAGATTCATTCTGGAAGCCGGAACAAAGTATTTCACAAAGAGACGTGTAGGTACGTCCAAGGACAGCCACGTACCGGAATGTTCTACTACCTCAGTTCTGAAGAAGCACGAGAACAAGGCTACCGTCCATGTTACATTTGTTGGCCAGAGACCCGNTGTAGGTACGTCCAAGGACAGCCACGTACCGGAATGTTCTACTACCTCAGTTCTGAAGAAGCACGAGAACAAGGCTACCGTCCATGTTACATTTGTTGGCCAGAGACCCGAAGGAAGGTTGTATCTGGAAGCAGTTTTGGACGAGGAAGGAACAAGATGGATAAAGACCTTGTGGTGTCAAGCAGCGATGAAAGTTGGGAAGTGACGGAAGAAGAGAATGAGGTATGCAGCAAAGTCTGCTACTGGTGTGAGCAACGTAAGTGCTCAAGGAAAAAGGTTGGACATGTATGGTGCTCATGCGAAAGCTGTATCCGAGAGTATGCAGCAGAGAAGTGGCGAGCAACCTACGACAAGACTCCAGATGAAGGAGCCACTGGAGACCATAGCTGGAACCAAAGCTATGCGGGAGGATCGACAGAAGGACAAAGTGGAACGAGGATGCAAGGAAAAGGCAGCCTACGAAAGCGTGGAACGGCAAGTCGAGGCCGAGCAGCAATCAGCAATGGAAGGAACGATCGGCCAAGGAACGGTATCCGGACAAGAAAGATTGCCGGAAATCCTAGAAGACACGTATGAAGACCAGGTGTCAACGAACACCAACGAGGAAGAGAGAATTGTCCACAACGGACAAGAGATGACCTTGGAAGAAATGGGACGGCAACCATTGCCGGACGTAGTTCNGACCAGGTGTCAACGAACACCAACGAGGAAGAGAGAATTGTCCACAACGGACAAGAGATGACCTTGGAAGAAATGGGACGGCAACCATTGCCGGACGTAGTTCAGGAACACTACGAGGAGTATCTGAGAACCCGTGCAGTGGAAGCAAGCACGGAAGAAAAGTAATACCTACAGCCAGGACATCACGAATGCCCAGTAATGAGTGTAGTCACCCGATAATGCGAGAACTCCGAAACGGAAGGAAAAGACGCTCCTGCGTGTGCAAACGAAATGTGTAGATGCACGAGAGACGAGGTGTGTGCTACTGTACAACGGAACCAGGAGAAACGGTCCTGGACATACCCCGCAATTGGGGGATGGTAAAAGGCGGGTATATTGCAACACTGAAATGTTTCAATCCGCACGTCTGGGAGAGGATCTCCGAAGACGGTGGAACGGGAAATGNCCGCAATTGGGGGATGGTAAAAGGCGGGTATATTGCAACACTGAAATGTTTCAATCCGCACGTCTGGGAGAGGATCTCCGAAGACGGTGGAACGGGAAATGCCCGCGGACCGAATGTCAGAGGATAGTACAGCGACACAGACCTCGAGGCAGGGTGTTGCATTTCTTGTATAGGTAAGTCCCCCTTTGGGAGCCCAAGGCTACGGTACATGGAATGTATAGATGTTACCATGCAGCGCCTTTAATTCTCAAGAGAAAAGTGTGACCGTGTAGGGTCGTACAGTTTAACTGAAGAGCAGAAGCGTGATGTCACGCCCTTGATCTGGTGATGCTCTGGAGAAAAGGAGAGAGAGTTTCAAGCTTGAACTTCCAATTTGAGGATCGTATTGTGTTGGCAAGGAGTATCCTCTGTTGCTGTCGTTGTTTCATCATAGTCATAGTCCCATGAATCGAAAATATTGTGTTTCATGCCTTTGCAATGCCTGGTGCACACATTGACATGGTTTTGGACACATTGCGAGTTCGATGGCTCATTCAATGTGCTTTGGCACAGCAGGACAGCCACAATCACACTTTTGAGCCCTCTGGCTGATGTTTCAAGCTCGTGTGTAACTGGACAAAGCCGTGCACTCGCATGCCACCGCGCGCTTTCATCATCAGCACGTCGTGCCAACCTACTCCTAGGCCCCAAGCCGCAGAATTTTGCATCCTCAGCCTGAACCCGATAAGCCTAAGCCATCCCAAGCCCCAGCCCCAGCAGGGGTTTTCGGCGCGTCTCACCGCCAATCTGGACGGCATGGCGCCGTGGCGGCTTGACGCCATGGCGGGTTTTCAGCAGAGGCATGTCCACTTTCAAAGTCAAAGTGCCCGACGGTGCGTTGGAACATCTTCTCAGCAGTTCGTCGGCGAGCTGGATCCCTTCGAAAAGCAGGCTCCTGCAGTTTCCTGGGCGCGACGACCTGCTCGAGGAGTTGCTGCGTCGCCTGCTGACAAAAGCGACGAAGCTCGCCGGTGAGCCCCTGATTCCTCTCAAATGCGTGCTCTGCCGCTACGACGACAACCAGGGGAGCTGCGAGCTGCACCTCGGAACAGATGCCCTAGTCCCAGCTAACATCATCCGACAAGGACTGTGCAGCTTTGAACTTATTGCCTAATGACCTAATGTACTATAATATACCAGAATATAGTATGATCGATTACGATATCATGGTAGGGACTTATATCGTTTCTCGGGGGCACAAAACCTAGTCGAGTGATTTAGGCCCCAGGCCGTATGATCCTGATCCCTGCGAAGCCCCTAACCCCGAATCCAAGTTTTGGAGTTTTGGTAGCCGGAAAGAACCGTCACAGCGCCAAAGCCCCAATCTCGCGTCGCCCTTGAAGCCCTGAACGGTGCAACCTCGACTTCCAAACCCTACATCCTCCTGAGGCACAGCCATCCCTTGCAGCAGCTGACGTTGGCCTTGGGTGCGGAGCGGCCGCTGCTTCTCGCGGACACGGCGCTGATGTTGCCCGAGGGCCGTGCCGTGAGGAGGGTGTTATTTTGTTGGGAGTAGCGTGGGTTTGGCTCTAGGGTTAAAAGCTCAGGGGCTTCGCGGCTGATGCCCTAAACCCCCGACCCTTCGTCCCAAACGTGAGCCCTAAAGTCTTTCCCAAAGGATCGAGAAGGGCGTGCCCCACGGCGTCCCAGAGCAGCACTCCCCGTGCGGTCCAAGACTGAGCTTGAACCTCTTCGTGGCCAGCAGCTGGGCAGTTCTTGGGGTTCGCCACTTTGGGGGTGTCGTTTACTCGGCCTTGTAGAAATCCTTTTCAGATGCAAGCCCTTTTCAAGCCCTTCCGAATCTTCAATGGTCACAGAACCCCATAGATAGCCCTTCTAGCACCAATTCTATATCCGCTTTTTTAACCTTCTAAGCCGTTCTGAGAACGTCTAGAATCTCATTAAAGCCCTTCTGAAATTTCACAGGGATTTCTGAAACCTTTCAGGCAAAGCCGAAGCCAGTTCGCCACCCCTGAGTTTGCTGCCGGGACCCCTGGAGCCCTCCACGCAGCGCCTAGGCCACCTTTTAAAAAGGTCTCCAGTGAGAGAAAGTTGCTTTCTTAAGGGTCTTGCACAGTGTTTGTTTTATAGGTCTATATTCACTGTCTTTAGTCAAACCAAGGTATCCTCAGAAGAAGCATTTGTGTTTGGTTTTAAGGGTCCTGCGTCATCTGAAATCGGGAATGTTTATGCATAATAATAACATTAGCGAACCTGTGTATGTACCTGCATGGCATAAACAAGCATGTGCATACACCTGTAAGGTGCCTTGCGCAGTGATTGGTTGTTTGTAATTTTGTAAGAGCAGAGGGGCCTGCTGCAGCGCTTGAAGTAGGAGGAAGAGGAGTGTCTTTAAGCCGGAAGACCCAAACCCGAAGGTTTACCTTCTTGAATCCTTCCTAGACCTTCCCAGGGAGCCCTACCCCTTTGCGAAGCAGTACATACCAAATCGTCGTGCTGACCTTCTTGCTGATTGCTGGTCATTTAAGCAGCCTGTACTTCACCCTGAGAAAAGCTCACAAAACCGCTTGCTTTAAACCTCTAATATTCTGACTTAAACTCTGGCTCACTCTCTGCGGTTTCGCCACGAAGCACCAAGGCTCTGTGCTTTCCGCTGGGCCCGACCCACGCCCTTGGACGCATCCTTCCGGCCCCAGGACTTGAGGAGTTGTCTTGTTTCTACCTGCTTTTCTGTGAATTTGCCTTTTTCTGCCGGAATCCATACAGGAAATACAAGGAAATAGTTGTTTCAAGTACGCTTGACGTTTACAGATTGTTCTTCGTGTTCTTCGTTCTAGTTGCAAACTAGTAGGTTTAACATATATGTAGAAGTATAGAGTGCTAACGTTTTCGGGAATAACTTGGGATTTTCGGGCAAACATGCTGAAGAAACTGCGAGCTTTTTTCAGGAATCTTCAACGGCATTCTTCAGACACTTTTTTGGCAGAATTCAAAGATAAGATAAGGAACCGCGCTTTTCAGAAACAACATGCCATATACATTTAGAAGTCGCGTAGAAATGCATGGTGATTTTGCGGGGGGGAATTGGCAGCATGGCTTGGCTTGGCTTGGCTTCTGCGGGGGTGGGGTTTCAGGGGGGCAGGTACAGGTGACCGTATGATTTAGATGGCATCTAGAAATGCATGGCCATGCTGTGGGGCGAGCTTGGCAGCAAGGCTTGGCTTGGCTTCCGCGGGGGTGGGGGGTTAGGGGGGAGGGGGGCTGGCCCCCTCCTTCCCAATGTATGTAAGTGTGACAGTATGTAGTGTGTACGTCTGTACATTTGGTTGTTGTTGCCTACTTCAATACATGTTGCCATATGCTTTTTGAAGGCGCTTAGAGATGCATGGTGATTTTACGGGGGGAGTTGGCAGCATGGCTTGGCTTGGCTTATCTACATGTAGGTGTGTATACATGCCCTGTATATATGCAGTCATGCTTGGGCTTTACTTCAATACATGTTGCCATATGCATTTTGAAGGCGCGTAGAAATGCATGGTGACTTTACGGGGGCAGTTGGCAGCATGTTTTGGCTTGGCTTGGCTTCCGTGGGGGGGGGGGGTGNGGGGGGGGGGGGGTTGAGGCGGACAGATACAGGTGACCGTATGCATTTAGATGGCATCTAGAAAGGCATGGCCATTCTGTGGGGCGAGCTTGGCAAAGGTTCCCGAACATGCCTTCCTAGTTTCTCGATTTCTGGCCAGCCTCCTGAAAAAAGCGACGGTGATTCTTGAATTTAGGGCGTAGATGCTTGAAATTCCCCGCGCAGTTTCTGAGCATAGTTCCGCGAAATTCCCTGCACCCTAGAATCCCTAGAAATATATATATATATGTATAGAGTATGTGCATTAGTATATATGTAGAAATCTATTTACACAATGTACACACACACACATATATATATACACACCCACTCTACACATACATAGTTGGAGATGCATTTTATTTGCCCTGAAGGACGGCCAGATGCGGGACCTGTGGCTCTCCTGTGCCTTGGGGCGGAAGGGAGCCGTTGAGTTTTTTCGGTGAAGGTCTCAGACTCAGGGGCTTCTTTTAAAGGGCCTTTTCAGTTGACTCTCTTCATGTCGTTGGTCTTTTCTATTCCGGACAATAAGCATTGTACTCCCCATAAATACCAAATGTTCAAATGGATTAAGGTCAGGGGTTGGGTGTCCTATCTATGTTTTTACCCCAAGCCTGGGGGTGCCCGGTTTCGGTTTAGAGCGAGGCCTTGTTCGAGTTATGGCTCTCCTTAAAAACAAAGACGTGCCTGCTTTTGGTTTCGGAGCAACATCGAACGGTTCAGCCCAAACAGGCGATATCCCTTGACGCAGAACCCAAAGCAGCGCTAAAGCCTCATAGACCTTGGACCTTGGCCTTTTTAATCTTTAGCCGTTGAACTCCAAATCCGCAAAAGACCAATAGAACACCGCACAACCCAAAACCCCCTGTAAGACAAAGCCCCGACAAGGCCTGTTTAACCCTGAAACCACAAGAATGAAAGAAGCCGAAACCCTTTCGAACGTCGTAACGATAAAAATCTTGTAGACCTAAACCTTCTCTGGACTCCTAGGCCGCTCAAAATGAGCCCCCAACCCCCCTCAAAGGCCTAAAGTTCTACAGCCCGGGCCTCCAGCTTAGAGCCCTCGTCTCTTTGAGGCACAAGCCAGGAAGAGGGGACTTCGCCCTCCGCGAAGCGCCGGCGCCAAGCAACAGTGCCTTCCGAGCTCCCGGCCGAGCCTTGGCGGATTTCGATGTCTTTGATTCCAAACAGACTTGTTCATCCTTCCTCCACACTCATTCACTCATTCGTGGGATGACGTACATGTAGAAGCTCCCCAAATCAAAACCTTCTGCTGGGGGTCTCTTGACAGAGCAGAGAGCAGCCCAGCAGCCCCTTAAAGCCTTAGCTCCCGCTTTCTGTGGGGCCCGGGCCCTGCTTTTCTGTCGTCCGAGGACTGGGGCGTCGACGGCCGCGTGGCCTTGGACTTCGCGGGGCTCAGCGCCGGGGCGCGCGAGGTCTGCTTCGAGCGCCTGCGGAAGGCGCGCGCGCGGGAGATGCGGGGTGCGGGGCGGGCGGCTTGCTGGCTTGCCCTTGCTTCTCTTCTTTCTTCTTCTTCTTCGTTTCAGGTCTCTTCCGGTTTTTAAGTCCCTTCCATCGCGAAGACCGTCATGCTCGTCTGCATCGGCGCACTACCTCTTCAGTGAGCATGATGTTACTCCTGCTAAACCCCAAACCCTTCAGCTCACCTCGCCTGGCATCTTCATCTCATCTTCCTTTGGGTAATACGACCTTCTTTTGCAGAGAGAGAGAGTGCTGGTGCTCCTGCAGGTTTTCGAAGAAGGCCCCCCCAGGGTGCGCGACATCAACAGATACTGCTCCACGGTCATCAAGGCTGGGACTGCGAGAGGACCAGAGAGCCCCAAAAAGCGGCCTTTAGAGCCCATCTTTTAGGGAACCCTACTCAAAGCCTAGGGGCCTGGAGCCTCCTCCTGAAGCCCGGCCCCTGCACACGAGGGCGTCGGCGACAGCTTTGGGTCCGCTTTGCCTGCGGCTCTACGGGAGGCGTTGGAGGCGAAGCTCGCGGGCTCGGGTTGGAGCCTCGGCGCTCATTTTCCTAGCTCAATGCTTTTGCCGAAGGCATGTGGGGTTCAGGGCTCTTGACTTTCAGTGGATACCTGCAAGTCACCCTTTGCAGATTCCCGAGGCCCTTTTCAAGCAGCCCGTCACAAAGCCTTTCTAAGCCCAATCCCGAAACCCTAAACCTAAAACCCTGAATCCGAAACCCGACACGCTACACCCGAAGCCCTCACCAGATGGAAGTCGTCCAGGACTCTCGGAGACTTGGACTCTAGCGCCATCGGAGCCTTGGCCGGACTGCCGGAGCCCGCGGCCCGGCAGCTCCTCGAGAGCCTCCGCCCCGCCTCGGTGTCGAATCTGCCCCTTCGGCGAGTCGTTTTAAGGATTTTTTGTTTGGGGTAAGGGCTGCTTTTGTGTATAGGTTTTTATAAAGGGTGTCATGAGGCATTTTAGGAGTTGAAGAGTTTGCAACGTCTTTATAAGATTTTATAAGTGTTTGTAAGCAGATCAAAGAACTAAGGCACCGCAGCTTTCCTGTGAGGCACCTATACCGAGAGTATTTTCGAGCACTTTCTACCCCAAGCCCGGAGGGATTAGCGTGTTTCGGGTGGTTCCCAATGCCATCAGTAGGCTCTTCGCAATTTTTCAAGTAAAGGGTTCGTGCAATTGTTTGCTGCAACAACTAACGCCAAAGCCTAGCAATCCGCAAATCTTGTCACAAGGTCCGCTTTCGTGTCCGGTGCAGCGAAGCGGCTGGGGGCCCAGTGCCCTTTGGCACAAGCTCTGGGCAAGGGCTGGCCGGCGGTGGCCAAGGTGCTGGCCAAGGCAAGGGTAGACACTGTCGAATCATAGGGACGTTCATGTTCCGGGGTCTCGACTGGTATCTAAGTTCCCCACGAGAGCGGTGACGAGGGGGATCCTGTCGTTTTGGGGCGGATTCTTGCCGTTCTTGAAACCCATAATATGCAATAGAACAATACTTTTTATGCGATCTAATATATGTACACACATAATGAGTGAGGAAGTCATAATATACATATATAGTGTAATATAGTTATACAATATAAGGTAATGTAATGCAATGCAATATAATATGACAGAATAGAATAGAATATGTATATACATATATATATATGGTCTGGTATATACTTTGGATCGGCTGGGTTACAGAGAACGGACATGCTTGGGGCGGCTTAGGAGCAGTCGTGTTCTCATCTGCCACCCTGAAAGCTAAGCTCTACACCAGAGATTGAGGGGTTGTGCCGCCGCCGAAATACCTCTAAACTTCAAAGTTTCACAATGCGGCAGGAGGTACGTCCTCTCATGCATAGCACGATCCTTAGGAATTTGAACACACAAAATGGATCCTTTCCAAGAGGACTCCGGCACCAGACAAGGGGTTTGAAGTCGAAGGATCCGGGAACCCGGGAACCTTCCCCTCGCGACGAGGACCAGGCCGTTGGTGGCCAGGGGCTCGTCAAGGCCATCGCCCTCGCTTGCCAACAGCAGACACCTGAGGCCTAAAATTCCCGGAGAGCCCAATACATTGATTGCGATTCATGTGGCTGTTTGGGTAACATCAATGGAGATGCCAATGTGAGGTTCCAGACAAGTTGGCATTCCATCACCGCCGCCGTCACCACCGCTCGAGATCACAAGCGCGAGGACCGTCATCATAATCATCGCTCTCACCCACCAGTACCCTTGTCCTGAGCATCCATATCCCACACAGCGATCATCTTCATTCTCGCTGCAGCAGATGATGGTGATGATGTTCATGGCGAGGATGAGAAGTTGCATCTGTTGCGCTACTTTCCAGTGCCCCCCCCCCCCCCCCCGTGCTTGTTCTTTCTCTTCGCGTGTTCGTGTCGACATCACTGTCTCTATTTTCACTCGCAAAATAACAAATACAAAGAAGCACGCATAGATAGACTCATTAATACGGCAGTGGCAGAGCGCGTTGAACTTAGGGAAAAGTAAAAAGACGAGTGCAGAGAAACTGAGTGCTGCCTGCTGCAGCTGAGTGCTTGCTGCGACGCCCGGCTCAGCCGCCGTAAACCTCCATCGTTTGGGAGCATTGCGGCGCCTTCGTCGTCTTCTTCTCTTCTCTTCTCTTCTCTTCTTTTCTCTGTTTCTTTATGGCTGAGTCGATGGGGGCAGCCGGCACTCCAGGCCTTCGAGGCGGCCTGCGCGGCGCTGAGCCGCTTCCCAGCAGGCTGCAAGCCGCCCCTCTCGACCTACAACACCATCTTCAAGGCCCGGGCCCCCCGCTGTGTCGGCTTGTGAGCGTGATGCCACCATCTTCTTCAGAAAGCTGGAATCTAGAACGCACGGCTTTGACCACATTATGTTTCAGGGCTCCCTTTGCTGGACGAACTTCATTCACCCTGGTTACGGGCCTTCTCCCTCTTAGGGTCCGAGAGAGGAGTGTCTTGGGATATGGTGCTGGGGACAAGACGAGTGCAGGCGCTGGTGTATCTGCCACTGGTGTGCAGTATCGAGTTTCCAAAACGTGAGAAGACCCTGAGCAAACCTGAAGACCTCGAGCTAAACTGCCGAGAGCGCCGCTGACCATTTGCATGGGCGCTCGAGGAATCGACCGAGGCCCCCAACCAAGCGTCTGTAGAGATAATTGCCGTCAGGCAACGGGGGTGTTTTTGGTCTGGGCTCGGGGTCCGAGGGCAATTTTCCGAACACTGGCCTGCCCTGCCTGCCCTGCCTGCCCTGCCTGCCCTGCCCTGCTGGCCTCCTTTTCCTGGTCAGGGCCGACCTGTCCATGACCAAAAAAGGGACCTGCCTATGACCCGAAAATGAGGCCTTATTGGGCGGTGACAAAGTCTTTTCGTGAAAAAGTACATTTTTCATTGGGGTCGGGTCCAATCTCGGGGTCCTCCCCATTTCGGAAGCATGCAAAACCCTCTTGACCCAGCCTCCCCATCCCTTCAAAGCTCCTGCGAGCAAGCAACCCTGACAGGGTGTGAGGGGCGAAGTGTTTGTTGGAAACCCTTTCTTCTCGTCGAGCGGCCGGCACAAACCGCGAGGACCTACAACCCCACACCAATCCATCTTAGCTGTGGCAGCAGCTGTGGTTTGCTTCGAAATGTGATCATTTAATGCAAGAAAACCCTCTTGAGGGGGGTTTGGGGGGTGAACCTTAAACCCTAATTGAGAATAGTTGGGGTGGTTGGGGCGGGACTACATGCTGACGCAAGCGCGCGATAAGTGGGTGCGCCCCTATTATACTGAAGTAAAAGGCGCACTCACCGGGCGCATACGGTTACACATCCTAAACCCTAAGTTCTACACCGGCCCCCGAAAAGGTTGCCGGTCGCGTGGGGCGATGGCCCAAGGCCGTTGGTGGATTCAGCTTTGGGGCCTGACTTTGCTGTAGGCGATTTGGGTAGCTCGTTACAGTATTCCATAAGGTTCCTGAAATTGGCGTATTACCACCCCAAAACCCTATGCCCTTAAACAAGGAAGGAAGCCTTCAAAAGGACGCGTATTCTAGTTGTCAAGGCCCTTTTGCTACCGAAAGGCCCTGGAGCTTTTCAGCCAGTTGCCCGAACACCTGCAGCCAAACCGCTACACCTACACGGCCCTCTTCGACGCAGTGGTCAAAGGTGGGCTTGACAAAACGGTTAAAGGCTTTAGGCTTGTGGGTGAAGGGTCGGGAAATCTGGTTAAGCTAAATCTAGACTCTTATATATTCATCTCCTACTCTTGGAGTTTTCGTTGCTTTTCTGGGCGTGTCCTCAGAGAGAGAGAGGGAGCGAGAGAGAGAGAGACCCTTTCATCCCGGACGTGGGTCCTTGGCCTCAAGGCGGCGGTCCCGAGAGTGTGCTCTGGGCTCTCTGGAACCAGCTGCAGCGCAGCAGAGCGGAGGCGGATCTGCAGCTCATGAGCACCATGCTACAAGGCGCAGCGGGGCGGGAGCGCAGAGGGGTATATGGGCTAGGCAGTTCTGGAAGGCTTTGTGGCTTTGGCTTTTGGCAGGCTCCGCGGACTGTTGTGAGCCAGAAGTAGAGTTGGATGTAGCTCAGGTGGGGTTCTCCTCGCAATCACCTTACTTCTATGTCACTTACTAAGTCTGCTGATCCTGTAAGTAAAGATTTGTAAGTTCGGGTGTTGGGCAGAAGCTCCGAGATGTGCCCAGATGAAGCAAATAGGGTTGCGGATCTCCTGACCCAGACTTAAATTGGCAGCTTCCCTACCCCGAAAACATGAAGCCCCTGGCCCTAAACCCGAAACCCATATGCAAAACGAGGACCCGGACCCCGGACCCGGACCCCTATAGAAGCCTCCAAGGCACCCGTCAAACTGCTTGCAAAAGCCTAAAGCCTCCTTCCTTCGAGCAGCTTCGAGGCTGCTCGGACGCGTCCGTGGTGGAGGAGCTCTTGGGGGAGCTCGACTGGCAGGGGCTGACGCCCAACATGGAGGCCTTTGAATAGTTGTGCAGGTTGGTAACACATAAGGGTGACTGTATGAACGATGATAGTCTAGGGGCTTGTAGACGTACAGAGCCTGCAGATTTCTTTTGGTTTCTTGGTACTGCCCCCCTTGTAAGTTTGTGTTTTGGTCTCCGAAGAGGTGCTCACGAGCATGCTCGGCTGCCTCCGACGCGCGGGCGCCGCGACGAACAAGACGTGGGAGGTTGCTAGGGACAGGTTTTCTGGTCGCCTACAAGATTTCGGCATGTTCAGGGTTGTCATAATTCAGAGGTCCTCCGGGGAGTGTTTTTGGGGTGTCTGGAGTTGCTTCGCCCGCTCGACTTGAGCCCTCTGAACCCTCGCTTTAGGGTTTGGGCGGTTTAGGGTTCACAACGTCCGAGCTTCGGAGAGCTGCGAGCGCGAGGTGCTCAAGCTGGCCAAGAGCTGCGAGCTGACCCTGGATTGCCAGTTCCTTGTCCAGGCTCCTGGCCTGCCAGAAAGCATCCTGTAGTGCTAGTTCTAGTTCTAGTAGTAGTAGTAGCAGCAGCAGCAGCAGTAGTTGTAGTAGTTGTGGTAGTTGTGGTAGTGAGAGTCAAATCAAAGTGGTAGTGTTGGTGGTGATGGTAGCTAATGTGCATAAGCCCGGCAATGCACTACGCCATCCAAGCCTGAACCCTGACATCTGCAATACCCTAGAACACTGGGGAGTAGAATCCCCAGTGTTCCTACTCCGCCAGAATCGTAGCCTGGACCCCAAACGCCTTTAGGGGAACAGCTTTCTGCCAGGTGGTGACGGCGCTTGGCTTCGCGAACGATACAGGTGGGCACGTGTACTGTAGGACAAGGGTTTTTGTCGGGGTTTCATTCATTAAATCTGAAGTACTTCAGACACAATTAAGACACTCGTGGTCATGATCATACCATGGGAGTGGGTTAGTATTTGTCCCAGGGCACTTGCCTGCCAGTCTGGCGAGCTTTGCCACGAGCTCAGGTGCCGTGGTTCTTCTCATGGAGAGTGTCCGCGAGGTCTACAAGGTGCAAGATTCCAGAGAGGGTCCTTTTCTTCTGGCGACCTACATAGGCTAACAACTAGGTTGGATGCACTCAGAGATGGTTAGAACCGCAACTGACTACGGCTCTCAGAAAGACGTCCTGAAATGCTCGCGATCCGTTCAAAGGCATAGATCCGGGGTGTTTAAGGTTACGGGTTCTTGGTGTGGATCTATGGTCGAAGCATTTTCGGGTGACGTTATTATCGAAGGCAGATGGCAAGGGTCGAACCTTGATGCTCTTCGGGCCCCTGCATGGGGGCTGCCTATGGACATGATGGGCTAATCCTCAAGTCTGAATCTTGACATCCGGCAAGCGAAAGCACGGCATACGTGCTTATCATGCCAGAGCCCGGCTCTAAGAAAAAGCAGTACCGGAGCCTTTCCATGTTGGGGAGACTTAGACTGCATCTTCGGTGCATCCCGTGAGAAGCGCCATTGAAGAAGGGATCACGTTGGCAGAGTCAGAGGTGGAGCCCGACGTCTTCCTCTACACTGCCGCGATCGCGCAATGCGCCCGAGCCGGCGACGTCGCCGGTGCCGAGACCCTCCTCCGCCTGATGCAGCGGAGGGACCAGGCAGAGCCGAAGCCCAACGTCGGAGCGGTGTTGGGGTCCGGTCCGGGTCCCTTACGGGTGGGTCCCTTAGGGGTTTAAGGCCGATGCACGTTCGGGGCTCCTTTTGCGGCTTCTGGTTGTAGCCTTCTCGATGCTCTCAGGTGGAGCCCAACGAGCACACCCACTGCGCTATCATCGCAGTCTATAGTAAGGCTGGCAAACTGCTGGAGGCCGTCAGACATTTCCAGGAGGCCAACGAGAAGGTGGGCGACTGCCATCCCTACATCCTAAAGTTTCAGAACGCTAGCTTAGAGAACCTCCTTAAACCTTAAAGCTCGCGCCGTCACCCCAAGCCCTCAGGAACACCAAAGGCTAGAAAACCCCAAGCTCAACCCCCCTGCACCCAAAACCCATTCGCCCCCCTGGAGGTGGCTCTGCCCATCGAGGGCTACACGAGCATCCTCTCCGGCTGCCGGGCCGCCCTGGACAACCGCTGCGCGATGCATATCCTGAAGCTCGGCTTCGAAGAGAACGGGCCTTGTAAACAAAGGGTTCAGGGTTTTCAAGAGGGTTTAGGGTTTCAAGGGGTTCTTAGGGTTTCATAGGGTCTAGGGTGTAGGGTCGAACGTAACGGGGGTTGTTGAATTCTCAGGCTTGCGAGACCCTAAGCCTTAGCCGGAAGAGACCTTAGTGCAGAGCCCCGAAAGACCTAACACCTAAACCATCCGTAGTGGAGCCTGGCGTGCCGGTCCCCTCCTCCTTTAAAACAAGCTTCCTTTAAAGGCTCCACTTTTCAAGGGGCTCCTTCCTGAACAGGTTCCTCTTATAGTTGTTGGCCGGGTTTGGATAAGCGTCATTGTAAGAGTCATGACCTATCCGTGCTCAATCATTCGAGTTGGATATTCGAGGTACTGTATGGTATCATAGCTTCCGCCTGCCCACGAGACTGAACCGTTTCTAGTCTTCTTGTGCAGGTCGAACAAAGCTGAACCACTTGCAGCAGACTCGACAAGAACGGAAAAACCCAAGAAGTCACCTTGAGCCCCTTCGATACTCTTCGGTTGTGGGTTTTCGGCTTCCCTAAACCTCCCCAAGCCTAAAATCCGTTCTTGCGGCCCCAGGAAGAAAGCCAGGCTCCAGGGCCCCGTGAAGTCTGCGTGCTACACGCTTGCCCGTCAGTTTCTCGGCACCCTTTTTTCTAGGCTCTTTAAGGGAACCTCTGCAAGAGAATCCTTTTTTCGGAACCCTGAATGCTTCGAGCGGCTTTTTTCAGGAGGCTTCACATTAAAGTCGTGTTACTAGAGAAACCCTAAGCCCTAGCAGAGGTCCTGCGCTTTAGCCGGGGACGAGGCAGGTGCCGCCAAAGTGGACAAGTGGCAGAAGCAAGACGGCGCCTCGGCCCAGGAAGCATGGAACCCCGGCAGCCAGGGTCTCCTTGGGCTTTCCCGTGAACGTGTTTGTTTTTCTTCACACCCTTGTTGTTCTCATATTTAAAACACCACCCGGAAGTTGAGAACACTCCAGTTTGTAGCATAAGATAACCCTTATTCTGGGTCCCTGGTTCCGTAGAAAGCAGACTCGGCGCAGACACAAAACACTTGCAGGCTGTAAAGCAGTGCGAGAAGACTCCCCTTGCTCAGATCATCAATCCTTCAGCCTTCCCTGGAATCAGCCCGCCCTTCAAAACCCGGAAACCTCCCAGCCGCTGAAACCTTAAAGCTGTGAAGCTTTATAGAAACCCTTCAGAACGGTAGAACTTTAGATTCCGAAGCCCTGAAAAGGTGTGGTCACCCACGTCCCCACGAGCACAGTGGATGACCCTTCCACCGGGGAACGGCTGCCTTTCCAGGACAACCCGGTTTCTTACAGGGATTCAGGAAGGCTTCTTTACGATCACAAGGGTTCCTACAAGGATTTAAGGTTTGGGGGCCATGTGCTTTTGGGTTTTTGGGGTTCGGGTTTCGCATGTTGTGTTTTTTGGGTTTAGAAGTTTAGGATCTGAGGCCCTCCGCTCCCCGTGGTTTGTCTGCCTCAAAGTCGCCATACAGGTTCTCAAAGGGATTTAGGGTTTGGGGTGTGTTGAGTTTAAGGGCTTTAGTCATGTCAATAGGGTGTGAGCCCGAACTCCCAACGAGCCATGAAAAACCCGCATCATTGTAAGCTTTCATGGAACGTGATCAAATCCTGCTACAAGCCTTTTCCCAAACCCTGAACAGATCAACCCTAAACCCTAAGGAGTATCCCCTATGACTGTTATAGAAGCCCTCACAGAGCCCTTGAAGAAAGCCGCCTGCCAGCCCGGGAACGACGACGTGGCCGTGGCCGCCTGCGTGCAGCGGATGATGAGCCGCCTCAAGAGCGCTGGGTTCCTTGGGAGTCCTTTACAGTGGTTCCTTTAAGGGTTCTGTAAGGAGGGTCTACTTCACTGAAGGGTTCCTTTAAGGGTTCTAGGGTTTAGGGTGTAGGGGTTTCCAGCACGTAGCAGCTACTTGTAGGTTCACGGGTACCCTGACTGGAAGGTTCTGAAGAGAGGGATGGATACTGGGTCCTTGTCGGATGCAGTTTTACATTTAAGGAAAGAAAACCAAAGAAGGATTAGAAATGATCATTTTAAATATAGCCTCAACAGGGAACCAGGATAACCCGCTTTTTTCTGAGCAACGCAAGGTACGAGCCACAGCTCTGGCAGTACGATCCGGAGATCTCCCAGGAGCTGGTCCCTGAAAGGTCCTTAAAGCATGTAGGCGTCTTCTACAGGGTTCTTCTACATGTTTAGGGTTTATGGCGTAGGCTTTCGTCTTCATAGCGTTTTGGGGGTTTCGCTTTTTTATGGTGTGTTAGAGTTGTTTCGAGATGGAGGAGCTCCTCTCGGGCATCTGAGCTCGGTGCCGGAGTTTAGCACCCTGTAAGGCTGGCGAAGAGAATGACCTAAAGCCTGAGCCTTCTTGGAAAATCCCAGCGCCCCGCCAAACCCCTGGGCCCCCAACAGCTTGCTTCCCAAGCCGCCTCGGACGTCCGACTCGTCCGACATTCGAGGAGGAGCGCGAGGACCGGCTGCAATTCCACACCGAGAAGAAGGCCCTGGCCTGGGCGTTGAAGCACTTTCCCAAGGTCGGGCGAGGGGGAGCTGCTGTGGGCTCATATGGTTCAGGAACTAGTGACTAGGGGTTACTAGGGTTAGGGTTGAGGCTCTGGGGCTGTAGTTTCGGGTTAAGCGGACGGCGCTTTTTTCGTTTTGCAACACGGCCAGGGCTTGAGGTTGGTTTTCGGCCCGGCTTCGAGGATGATGTGTCGAACGTAGGTTTAAGGGTTTCGGATCTAAGAGGGA
This sequence comes from Symbiodinium sp. clade A Y106, assembly GCA_003297005.1. NCBI lineage: Eukaryota > Dinophyceae > Suessiales > Symbiodiniaceae > Symbiodinium > Symbiodinium sp. clade A. Next base: position 26,360 of record BGNK01002492.1, read on the forward strand.
GCCGAGTCTTGCAAAACCGGCTGTGCACTGTCTAGCTTGGTCTTCTGATGTCGTTGAGAATTTGCGTATGAACGCTCCTGTCGTGTCACCCCCACCCTTTAAGCAATGCCTTGTGCAGACTAGCATCAGCACGGCACTTTGCTTCAAGACTGCGCAGCACAATTTGGGGTCCAAGAAAAGGCGTAGGCCAAGAGGTGTCGAGGCCGAGCACCACGTGTCAGCCTGTCAGCATCTTGCCTTCAAAGCTTACGTTCAAAGGTGCCCTGTTTGCTCGAATTCCGGCCGTCCGGCCAGGGCTCTAGCATCACGGTGCGGAAGACCATCCGGTGCTGTGTGGACTGCCACAACGCCTTCAAGGCTTCGTCGAGGGCCTNTCGAATTCCGGCCGTCCGGCCAGGGCTCTAGCATCACGGTGCGGAAGACCATCCGGTGCTGTGTGGACTGCCACAACGCCTTCAAGGCTTCGTCGAGGGCCTGGCTTGGGTTTGGGGCCCCCTGCTGACCGGCGGTCTGCCGGTTTGGCGTGTTGGGCTGCAGTCAGCTCTGTGGCTGTGTTGTTGTGTTTGGGACGCTTAGGAGGTATAGTGGCTCTTTGACTCGCTCTGTGTTTCCAAGCGAAATCGTTGAAGCTTCGACGCCATGTCATGTTTCGAGGATAGCAAGACGGACCTGTCTCCAACGGAGGAACTTAGCCTTCAACTTCAAGCCCGTCACAAAAAGACCCCGTCCCGTTTTGAAATCACGGTTTTGGGGGCCTTCGGTCCGAGAAGAGGTGGCCTCAAAAGCCTATGGCCGAACCCTCCGGATCTTGGACCAGGCGGAGTGCTCCAGTGGTGTGACTGTGTGGGTTCAGGGTTTAGGGCCGGTTTAGGCTTTAAGGTTTTGGGTTGAGAGTTTAGGAGTGGGATTCTAGTTGGGACCTTGGGGTGTTGCGTTTCGGAGCTCGGGATGGTGAGGTTTTGAGAGTCAGACTCCGAGGGCATAGGGTCACTAGGGTCTATGTGGCGAGAAGAGGCTTGCGACATCTTGCGACAGCGACACGCTGCGACGCATAGCGGCACAGCGCAGCGCGCAGCTACCGCGGATCACTGCGAGGATTTCTGCGGTGTTCGGACACTTGCGCTGCCGGGCCGACCGGTCCCGCGTTCCTCGGGGCGGAGTCCCCAGCCGCCAGTGGCTGTCCGTGGGATGTGCGGTCTGCCCGAGTGTTTCGGCCTGGGCCAAATGTTGTTGTTCGCGCTTAGTTTAAAAAGTCCTGTTTACAGCGCTTGCTTGCGCGGCTTTGCTTCCATCTTATTTACAGCTGTTGCTGTGTGGCATTGCCCCTATCCTGTTTACGGCGCTTGCTGTGCGGCATTGCCCCTATCCTGTTTACAGCGCTTGCTTGCGCGGCTTTGCTTCCATCTTTTTTTACAGCTGTTGCTGTGTGGCATTGCCCCTATCCTGTTTACAGCGCTTGCTGTGCGGAATCGTCCATATCCTGTTTACAGCGCTTGCTTGCGCGGCTTTGCTTCCATCTTATTTACAGCTGTTGCTGTGTGGCATTGCCCCTATCCTGTTTACAGCGCTTGCTGTGCGGCATTGCCCCTATCCTGTTTACAGCGCTTGCTTGCGCGGCTTTGCTTCCATCTTATTTACAGCTTTTGCTGTGTGGCATTGCCCCTATCTTTACAGCGCTTGCTGTGCTGCATTGCCCCTATCCTGTTTACAGCGCTTGCTTGCGCGGCTTTGCTGCCATCTTATTTACAGTGGTTGGTGTGTGGCATTGCCCCTATCCTGAGCGCTTGCTGTGCGGCATTGCCCCTATCCTGTTTACAGCGCTTGCTTGCGCGGCTTTGCTGCCATCTTAATGTACAGCTGTTGCTGTGTGGCATTGCCCCTATCCTGTTTACAGCGCTTGCTGTGCTGCATTGCCCCTATCCTGTTTACAGCGCTTGCTTGCGTGGCTTTGCTGCCATCTTAATTTACAGCTGTTGCTGTGTGGCATTGCCCCTATCCTGTTTACGGCGCTTGCTGTGCGGCATTGCCCCTATCCTGTTTACAGCGCTTGCTTGCGCGGCTTTGCTGCCATCTTAATTTACAGCTGTTGCTGTGTGGCATTGCCCCTATCCTGTTCACAGCTGTTGCCGTGTGGCATTGCCCCTATCCTGTTTACAGCGCTTGCTGTGCGGCATTGCCCTATCCTGTTTACAATACTTGCTTGTGCGGCGTTGCTTCCAGCTTATTGACAGCTGTTGCTATGTGGCATTGCACCTATCCTGTTTACAGCGCTTGCTGTGCGGAATCGCCCCTATCCTGTTTGCAGCGCTTGCTTGTGCGGCTTTGCTTCCATCATTATTTACAGCAGTTGCTGTGTGGCATTGCCCCTATCCTGTTTACAGCACTTGCTTGCGCGGCTTTGCTTCCATCTTATTTACAGCTGTTGCTGTGTGGCATTGCCCCTATCCTGTTTACAGCGGTTGCTGTGTGGCATTGCCCCTATCTTGTGCGGCTTTGCTTCCATCATTATTTACAGCGGTTGGTGTGTGGCATTGCCCCTATCCTGTTTACAGCGCTTGCTGTGTGGCATTGCCACTATCCTGTTTACAGCGCTTGCTTGCGCGGCTTTGCTTCCATCTTAGTTACAGCGGTTGCTGTGTGGCATTGCTCTTATCCTGTTTACGGCGGTTGGTGTGTGGCATTGCCCCTATCCTGTTTACAGCACTTGCTGTGTGGCCTTATTTGCTTTGGTTGGTATGTGGCACTGCCCCTATCCTGTTTACAGCGCTTGCTTGTGTAAATTTGCTTCCATCTTACTTATAGCTGTTGCTGTGTGGCATTGCCCGTATCCTGTTTACAGCGCTTGCTTGTGCGGCTTTGCTTCCATCTTGTTTACAGCGGTTGGTGTGTGTGGCATTTCCCCTATCCTGTTTACAGACGAACGAACACGCCGAAACGAAGGTAGAACAAATGTCGCCAAGGTGTGTGTGGCATTTCCCCTATCCTGTTTACAGAGCTTGCTTGTGCGGCTTTGCTTCCATCTTGTTTACAGCGGTTGGTGTGTGTGGCATTGCCCCTATCCTGTTTACAGAGCTTGCTTGTGCGGCTTTGCTTCCATCTTGTTTACAGCGGTTGGTGTGTGTGGCATTTCCCCTATCCTGTTTACAGAGCTTGCTTGTGCGGCTTTGCTTCCATCTTGTTTACAGCGGTTGGTGTGTGTGGCATTTCCCCTATCCTGTTTACAGAGCTTGCTTGTGCGGCTTTGCTTCCATCTTATTTACAGCGGTTGGTGTGTGCCTTTATCGTGTCCCTCTCCTTGGGGGGCTTGGGGTGCTATCCCGGCTCACCGCTCCCCGCTCACCTCAAATACTCTAATTCCTTTTGGACTGTTGGCTCGCCGTTTCTGAAATACTATAGTCACTTGGGCGGTTGCTTTCTGTTTTTCAAAAACTGTAGTCCCTTTCGAGCGGCTTGCTCCTGTTCTACTCTAGTTCCTTTCGAACGGTTTGCTCGCTGTTTCTCGAACACCCTAGTTACTTGAGCGGTTGCTCTCTGTTTCTCAAAAGTTCTAGTCCCTTTCGAGCGGTTTGCTCTCTGTGTCTCAAATACCCCAGTCCCTTTCGAGCGGTTGCTCCCCGCTCCAACCCAAATTCAGGAGTGCCACTGACTGCCAGGCCCGGTATTCTCACACGTACTAGGTGTGTGTAGGTTATCTGGCTTTATCTTGGTGTTGCGGCATGTGTTGGGGTCTGAAATGTGTTGTTTTCGGGGGGAGCAGGGTCCCCGACCTTCCAAATCATCAGTTTTAGGGCAGATCCTGACCCTGGCAGCGCCGGTCCCTTCAACGCTTGGCGCGGCGCTCTCCCTGACTTAGGTGGCTATCCGTTCATCCGTTTCGTCCCTGTCCCCGCTCCCCGGCGTTTTGACCCGCGACATCCGAGAACATGCTATTCAGGCACATCGAAAAGGTCTGGACTGCACGTTTCTCGAGGCGGACCCCGCCAGATTTGATCCGATCATACCGGCGACATCCTTCGATCGTATCCATGCTTAGGCGCAAGATGCTTCTGGAGATGCTGTCTCGCACCACGTACCGCATTTCCGAGTACACGCCCGAACGTTCATCCGAAGACAGTTCCCAGACGACTTTGAAGCCCCACCATGCATACCTCGTTGTTGTAGCACAAATCAGAGAGCTCAACAATCCCAGTTACCTCATGACCGCCAGCTGCCTGTTTCAGGTCCGTCAGCATGAGTTCACCGCGGGCAAATGCTCATGTGGCGATTGGTGGTGAGTGCTGTCATGAAGCCGAGAACGTTTCACGGGCGGTTACTGCCCAGAACGCGGGAGCGCGCTGCCGTCGTTTGTAGGGTGTGTGACATCGGTAGGCAGTGATGATGCTTGGACGGTGTGGCGAGATGTAGGCCACGCTTAGTGGCCTAAGCGCAAAAGAAGTCCTCTGCACGTGAAATAGACGAATTGCATCCTCAAGAGAACAGCCATCATTCAGTCAACAGGTGCACAGCGATCTGCAGGTTGGTTAGGTAGGTTTCATATATGTGTGTGTGTATACATTCTGCCAGTCGGATTCACAGCGATGACAGGTGCGTGCCGAATCAGAGCCACAGCTCGAGACGCCCCACCACTGGATCAGACAACTCAGTGTCCGTCCCCTCACCAGAGCGTTGTTCGATATGTCTGCTGGTTTTTTTCAGAAATTCGACAGCTGCGATATTTCCCTACCGCGACTTCAAGTGGTGAGAGGCGCGAAGCAGGGTGGATTGTTGGAAGCGTAGGAGTCGTTGGCAAGGCTACCGACACTGTTTGGGGCTTTAGACTGGACAGGGTCGCCAATGATCTCATCGCCACGACCTTTTGCTCATCTGTCATGACCTGGTCCGTTTTTGGGCATGGTAGGTAGAAGTAAGAACCATGAAAGTCTGATTGAACGTCGACACGGTGGTAGGCTGTAGCCATTCATCATCCGAGAGAGAGAGAGAGTCCGCACAACAGTCGATTCCGTCCGTGTGTGTAGTTTGTCAGGCTGCAATCACTAGTCGGAGAGTCGCAAGTGCCGCGCGTGCGCGTGGCCAAGGCAGGCCGCAGGAAGCTCAGGGCAAGCACACGTGAGACTCGTGTCGCTGCTTGCACGTGACGAGAATAGCGGAGCCTGTATGATCCTTGCATGACCATCCGTCATGGAAGGTCATGTCGCCGGGTCAGCATTGAAAGTGTTGATTGCGCTCGTGATGTTCACAGGATGAACGGATCACCAGGAATTTGAATGTTTGGGGGGTGGAATGTTAACAGGCAACTTCTGGACCCAGCTCCTGGCGTTCAAGAGGTGTCGTTTGGCCGTGATATTCAGCTCGCGCCCCCCAGCCCGAGAGCCCCTCTCAATGCCCTAAAGCCCCCGTTGCTAACCCTCTAACCCCCCTACACTGAAGCTTCCTCACGTTCTCCACAGGTAGTGAGACTCTCTGATCTTTCCGGCACTCCAACTGTTGCTCCGCCCTACGCGTCCCCACCGCCAGCCGCCCTCTGAAGTCTTCCTCTGGAGGCCCGAGAGCCGAGAGCCGAGGGAGGGGGGGACCTGGGGGAGACAGAAGTTACTTAGACATAGGTCTACAAGTCTACAAGTTACAGCTTCCGACAATCTGAGCCTCTACTTCCCTAATTCCCTCTCCCTAAGCCTTTCTCGCTCCTTTGCTTCGCCTCAGAGCACCCGAGAGCGCCCGAGAGCGGCGGGCTCAGGGCGCCTGCAGCTTCCTCACCTCGCGGTGCCGGCTCCTGACGCGCGGGACTGAGTCCTGGGGTTTGGGGGCTGCAAGGGTTTGGGGTTTNGCAGCTTCCTCACCTCGCGGTGCCGGCTCCTGACGCGCGGGACTGAGTCCTGGGGTTTGGGGGCTGCAAGGGTTTGGGGTTTGGAGTCTTTACAAGTTGAGGGTTCAAGAAGGGTTCAAGAATAAGGGTTGCATGAGGCTTCCGCTGCGGAAGGTAGGTTCAGCAAGGCCTTCAGCTCTCAAACATACGGAGATCCTCCCAAGAAGAACCCTTACAGAAGCCTTGCAGGAGCCCTCTTATGATTATGGATACCATCGAATGCTGGAACGCTTTTCTCTCGTCTCGTCAGCTGAAGGCGAAACCCCCACCTCTGTAAGGCGCACGCTTGGTTGCCTCAGCGTCCTTGACAAGAATGTTTTCTTTGAGTTTTCGGGATCGGCTTCCAGAAACCTCTGACTTCTGTGTGCCTGCTTCTGCTTTCATGGGGGGTTTAGTTTGAGAGGGCGAATGGGTAAGTTTGCGCTTTGAGTCTTTTTTGGCTTGGTTACTTGCTAGGACGCCCATGCTTAAGATTTTGTGGAGTGCAGGTGCTGCCGGACTCTGGCCTGCAGATGGCAGCAGCCGCCCTGCCCGACACCGTGGCGACCGCCTGAGATGGGCTTTTGATCGATGTGAAGTCGGGTTAAGGGTTTAGGGTTCAGTGTATGGGGATTTTGATGAGTGTACATAAAATTGTTGCCAAAGGAAGCTAGGTGAATGAATATCTCTTCTAGTACTTTGTACTAGAAACCTTCATGTGGCCTTTGACAGTATGATCGGTATGTAAAGAACAGTAGAGTCATATACGATCACAGTGATAGACTGATACCATCGTACAACGCAGCAGCAGCACACCAACATGTTCACATACTAGCATAATCACAAGTCATAATGATCCTTAAGCCCCAAGACAGTATGATTCAGCTTGGTACTTGCAAGAGCGCCAGGCTCCTGATCAGGGTTAGCAGCAGGCCATGATACCACGAAGGAATCTGAGGGCTGAGCCGAAGCCTACATCGCTATCCTAAACCTCACGCTCTGAAGCCTGAGCCGCTGAATCCTAAACATAATATTAGCAATAATATTACTCATAACAATAATAATAATAAAAATGATAATGCAAATGATAATACAAATGAACAACAATAATATTAACCGCTAGACTCTAAACCTTAGCACAAACCCCAAGCCCTGTGAAACCGCTGGCTTTCGAGGTGCTGCCCTTGCTTCGAGCGCGGGTCTGGGGCGTGGCCCTTAGCGCTCCGGGCGCCTCTACCGTGGTTTCGGTTCAGGGTTTAGGGCCTTAGGGTTCAGGGGTTTTGCAATTGCGCTTTAATGGGCGATGTTGTGGCCTTGAGAAAACCATTCAAGAAGCACTACAAGAGAAATCCTATCGACTTAGTATGCCTCATAAGACTTCTTACGACGCGATGCAAACTATGATCAAATTCTAGGATTCGAGAGTTGTCAGAATTCTTGGGCATAAGGAGGAATGCTTGGTGACTTTCGGTGCTGGATGTTGCTGGAGGTTTTTTCTGAAAGGACTAGGACTTTTGGGTTGGGGACGCACGGGGCATCTTATCCCGCGGTTTCGGAAGTATGAGGCCAGGTCTTTTCTGCTGTGCCTCTTTTCCAGCTGAAGCAATCACATGTCCGAGCACATGTCATATGCAGCAATCGGGATCAATTCCGCCCTGAGCTCAGACCCGTGGTGAGACATGGGGCTTAGTGTTGGGCGTGGAGCTAGCAGGATCACGCCAGATCCTTACAGCAGTAAGTGCTTATGCCCTAAGCCCTCATCAGTCTCATCAGCTTGCTTTTTCTTGAGGTGGGTGTCAGACTGCAGAGCATACTAGCACCCGGTGCCACTCCTAATGGCTTTCGAAGCACCAGGCCTTCGTCCTCAAACATCGAAACTATTCTGGAAGCCGGGCTGAACCCAGAAGCATGAAGAAACCAATGCCAGGTGCTTACGGATCTACTGGTGTTCCCGTAGCGCTTCAAGGATGCCGCCGCGCGGACGCTGATTCAAGGCCGGATCCAGCTGCTTTGCGTACTTTTCATTGTTGCTTCGTGGTCTGACAGCGTTAACACGCGTGAATGTATTGTGAATCGTGTTGTCGAGCTAAGTGACGAAGCCAACTGAGCGCCCAGCCGACAAGCAATCGCTGCGTCTGCAAAGCATTATAAGCTGTTTTTGAAGCAGTACCTCTCGAGTGATCCAGCCGACACTAAAACACCCGTTTCGAAGGACGCCAGTAAACCAGTCGCTTCCTGACCTCTTTGACGCCGCCTGCGCAGAGAGGGTCGCGAGCTCGGCTCGCTCGGCTCGCAGCTGGTGGGATCCCAGTGGTCACTGCGCTGTGTTTGCAACGGATAAACGCGACACAGTCTCGGCTCGATGCTCGATTGAGAATCCCGGAGATTGTTGCCGACTCTCGCGCCTGCCGCCCCATGATACCAGGCCGGCGCTCTACCATTCGGCCCTGTTCCCTTCCTCTTCTGCTCTTGGTCCTGGCTAATGCTCACGGAGAGAGCTGCTCGGGGGAAACATCTCATGGAGAGGGTTGCTCAGGGGAAGCATCTTCACTTCTGGCTCGGAAGCTTGAGACCCATCCGGCCAGCACCGCCAATGACATGACCGACGATCAAAAGGAGCACGCGCTGCGTGATGTTGAGGAGGAGGCCTCCATCTTCCCAGACAACGCAACCGATGGCAACACGTCCGGCTTTGGACCGCTTGCCTCAAGAATGGAGTTCATCTTCCTCAAGCTGGCGCAGCTCGAGACTGTCGTCGAGCTTCAGCAGGTGGAGATCCAGGAGTGCGCGTGGTTTCAAGCGTCAGTAGGCGTGCCGTTCCAACTCGACACCAGGCCTCACTCCAAGTTTCAAGCATCCAAACAACCCCGACTGGTTGTACAACTCGATTCTTCCAAACACTCACCCAAGCGCCCTTGGGCGACTTGGAGTTGCGGGACACCCACGCATGGAGTGTCGGGCACCTCCAACACTCCTCGAAGCGTGTTGTTTACTGTGTAGATTCGATGCAAATGACCTACATGGCACGAGGTTGGTGTGTTTGCAGCTTGATTTAGATAGTAGAAGATATCGACACTTGTTTCATAGTAGTTATTGCTATTGCTGCCTGTTGCATGTCTCTTAGAAGCTAACTACGGAAGCAGGCCGGACCTCCTTTTCCAGGAGTTGAAAGCTTGCGGAGTCTGCGCGAAGCATCAGAGCACCAGCGCAGTGGAGGCGAAGGCGAAGCAGTCGGACGAGGCCCAGGCCAAGTCTCGTTCTCGCCATGCGCCTTGGGAGGTGCTGAAGAGCGTCCTGCGCAAGCACGGCCGGCAACTTGAGCAGCGTGAGTTTGCGACGCCCACGCGGCCCAGCCCTGCCTCGAAGGTGGAGGACGCCGGCCTCGATCCCAAGGAGTCTGCGGATTCTGCTTCGTTCATCGGCAAGAGTGCCACAGACTCCGCAGAATTGGCAGTGGATCATCTGCTTTCGGCCTGGTACGATATCGGATTTGGGCACAACTGCGCATGGTCCGCGCCCGGACTCGAGATTTCGAAAGAGAAGATCAAGATGACTATGGGAAGACAGAAATGCGAGCTGAAGATCACAGGCAAGACCTACACAATTTTCGATTTGAAGTTCGATGCTGTGGAAGTGCAGTGGCCTGAGCCGCTCAAATCGATCATAAGCATTCTGGACTGCAGTGGCAAGGACGCACTCCAATGCTTGGGGATCGACATAATCCAGAAGGTCCCGCCTTTTAACTTTTTAACCAAAATGGATAACATTCTGGTGGAATTCATCCAGGTCTTTGCCAGGATCGCTTCAAGCATGGCCAAGACGGTTACGCTGGGAAAGACGTCCATGATCCAAGCCGCTGTGAGATCCGAGTTCCCAGCCGTGGGCGCTGCACCGGTGCTGCACCACTCGGCGAGCAACCTTCAGATCCGCACACACACGCAGCATGCGCACTCGCAACATGTGCTGTCTAGGCCAAAGCGGAAGATGTCAACGCTGCAGGAAGGCGGTGACGATGATGACGATGACAAAAAACTGCCGAGGATAGTCTCGGTCGGCTTCTCCGCAAGCGATGCAAGCTACCGTTCCAAGCTTATCACGCAGTTTGATGGAAACGAGTTTGACACGAGTTCGTGCTTGGCTTTCGCACCAAAGACTAGGTCTGGTGTCAACAACCTGACCAGAATCAGAATGCAGGATTGGCAGGTGAAGGGGGACCCAAATGGGTTTATTCAGCTTGAACCATTTGCAGTGCCCTGCAGCCCCACGTTTCTGCAAAACCACTGGGACAAGTGGCAGGGCTACTCCGTTTACGGCTGGAACCTACCTGTCGAGAGGTGTCTCACCCTCACCTACGGATGGGCTATGGACCCGGTGCTTTCCTTCGCAGCAGGCTTGAGCTTTTCCTTCCTCAAAGAATTCTTCTCGTTTGCTATATCGGTTTGCTGGCCCGACTTCATGCCCGGCGGCTTTCACATCACCTCCATAACGGCCCAGGCGCGTTTCTTGGGCACCATGGTGGCAAGCATCACGTTCCGCAACACGCGCCACCGCTTCCGCCCGGATGGCGATCTCAAGCGGGTTTGGGAAAACACGCACGTCACTTGGGGCTCAGTCATGATCCCGTGGGGACTCCCTCGCGACAGTAGATGGCAGAACACCCGAGGCTTGGAACCATTCCCGAGGTCGTGGCTCCAAAACGGCAGCAACACGCGACAAGCACAGCAAGCACAGAACATCTCTCAGACAGGCTCCGACGACACGGGCTGGGCCACACACGTGGAGGACCTCTACTTGGCAAGCGTGGAGGCAGGAGATGGCCTTAACATCACGAAGACCTCAGAGTTGCGAGGCGAAGAGGTGTTGCAGCGCATGGCGGCTATGAGTGTGTTGCAGGACAGCGCCAGTTCTACCAGTGGCTCTTCACCGGGGAATTTCCACCAATTTCCACCAACTCTTCAAGTTCAAGGTCTCCGGGTTGGTGAGCTTTGACATCCAAGGTCTGTTGGAGGACAACAAGATAGACCTCGTTACATCTTTCAAGTTTGGAGACTTTGGAGTAGACTCAGGCAGGCTTAGACTCTTTGACATTGCCGACCTGACGCGGGACATTCTGACTTCTATGAATCTCCCATCCAGCGAGATTGACAAGGCCGTCAGCGCCATGAGCAACATCACGAGCAATGACATCATCAAGCGTGTACCGCCCCCGATGATAAAGCCCGGCTACCAGATCGCCCTGAAGAACAAGCTACACCGGCGCTATGTTCGTATGTCGCCCACTGGTGTGGACGCCAATACCCAAGACTCAGACACCAACCAAGATGCGGACGACCTAACTTGGGAGCGCTTCACGGTCGTAGATGCGGGGAATGGGCTGATTGCGCTGCACTGCACAGCATACAACCGCTTTCTACGAATGACGGATAGCAAGGTAGATGCGAGTCCAGTCCGAGCAATCTCCGACTTAACTGCGGACTGGCTTTGGGAGCGCTTCAGGGTTGTCGAGCTGGCCAACAATCAGATCGCATTGCACAGCCCTGCCCACAATCGCTTCCTCAGCGTGTCGCATGAAGGATTCGTCTCCCGCAGCGAGCAGACGGCTTGGAACCAGCTGCCGGCAAATTGGCAGTGGGAGCGTCTCAGCGTGGTGCAGCTGAACTCTTCCCTACAGCCCGGCAACATGGTTGCCCTGCACAATGCCAAAGTCCGAAGGTTCCTGAACATGAACCACCAGGGCGATATGGGTTGCAGCGGCCAGGCGGACGCAAACAGCCTCCCAGCCCTCTGGACTTGGGAGCAATTTATAGTTGTGGATGCCGGGAACGGCACGATTGCGCTCCACAGCGTCTCCATGAACCGCTTTGTCAAGATGTCGGGTAGCGACATGACTGGGAGCCCTCTTCAAGATGCCAGTCCTTTCCCGAGCAGCTTCACGAATGAGATATTTTCCGTGAGGTACTTCCCAAACTCAGGCGGAGAAGAAGTCGCCCTGCACAATGCAAAGCACAATCGATTCGTCCGCATGACGGAGAATGGGGGCTGGTGTGGGGTCGACACCAGCGCCCAGACGAACTTGCAGGACCTAACCCTAGACGATGCGGAGTTGAAGTTCAAGGTCTTGAAGATCGATGGCCCTACCAAAGCCAGCGATGCCGTGTACTCCTTCGATGCCCTTTGAGCCAGGCCTGCTGATGGTGCCTTCAAAAACTAGTCTTGTCTTCCCTGAAATCGATCAGCCTAGGGCTTTGGCAG